>JAJJWW010003107.1:0-19203 GCA_023531295.1 Papaver armeniacum | reverse complement strand
TCACAAATGCCCATCTTTGGACAAAAGAAACTTAGAATCCAGCTTTCCCTAAGGCTTCAGAAGATATCATTGCACCGAGTGTAGGAGGGTGATATAATCTTCCTTATTATGGCATCTCTGACAAGATGACAATCTCCTTCTATATATTTTGTTCATTCATGAAATACTGGTGTTGATGGTGGTTTTTAGACAAGGGGTAAAATCGTAAAACCCCATGACCTAGTGTTACCCGCAACACATTAACTAAGAGCATTTAACTCAGGTGTAAATAATTAATAGTATTTTTTCAAAATACGAGATTAGGCTTTTCAACCCTAATTCCAAAATCAAGCCGCACCCTCGCGCACCATGGCAACAATGCCAAACCAAGCCGCATATCTGCGCACCATGGCGACAATGCCAAACCAAGCCAGCATCTGCGCACCATGGCGCAAAGAATAAAAACCAAAGCGTCACTTTGGCGCACCATGGCAAAGCAATGCAAACCAAGCCGCGCCACTGCGGCACCATGGCAACAATGCCAAAACCAAGCCGCATATCTTTAGCACCATGGCGACAATACCAAACCAAGCCGCACCCGCGCACCATGGCAACAATGCCAAACCAAACGCATCTTTAGCACCATAGAAACAATGCCAAACCAAGCCGCATACTGCGCACCATGGAAGCAATGCCAAACCAAGCCGCACCCTGCGCACCATGGCAACAATGCCAAACCAAGCCGCACCCTTCGCACCATGGCAGCAATGCCAAACCAAGCCGCACCCTGCGCACCATGGCAAACAATGCCAAAACCAAGCCGCACCGCGCACCATGGCAATGAATGCCAAATCTCCAAGCCGCTATGCCTTTGGCTCCACGCCAAACATAGCGCCCCTAGGCTTGCAAGACTTGCAACTAGGTCAACATGGCGCACGTGCCATTGGCACATGCCAACACGTGCAAGCCATATTTCTAAGCCGCTATGCCTTTGGCCCCACGCCAAACATAAGCGCCCTAGGTTACAAGACTTGCAACTAGGTCAACATGGCCGCACGTGCCATTGACACATGCCAACACGTGCACATAAGCCATATTTCCAAGCCGCTATGCCTTTGGCCCCACGCTAAACATAGCGCCCTAGGCTTGCAAGACTTGCAACTAGGTCAACATGGCCGCACGTGCCATTGGCACATGCCAACACGTGCCGCAAGCCATATTTCTAAGCCGCCTAAAACGCCTTTGGCCCACGCCAAACATAGCGCCCTAGGGCTTGCAAGACTTGCAACTAGGTCAACATGGCCGCACGTGCCATTGGCACATGCCAACACGTGCCGCAAGCCATATTTCCAAGCCGCTATGCCTTTGGCCCACGCTAAACATAGCGCCCTAGGTTTTTCAAGACTTGCAACTAGGTCAACATGGCCGCACGTGCCATTGGCACATGCCAACACGTGCATAAGCCATATTTCCAAGCCGCTATGCCTTTGGCCCACGCTAAACATAGCGCCATAGGCTTGCAAGACTTGCAACTAGGTCAACATGGCCGCACGTGCCATTGGCACATGCCAACACGTGTCGCAAGCCATATTTCCAAGCCTCCATGCCTTTGGCCCACGCTAAACATAGCGCCCTAGGCTTGCAAGACTTGCAACTAGGTCAACATGGTCGCGCACGTGCCATTGGCACATGCCAACACGTGCCGCAAGCCATATTTCCAAGCCGCTATGCCTTTGGCCCACGCTAAACATAAGCACTTAGGTTTTGCAAGACTTGCAACTAGGTCAACATGGCCTACACGTGCCATTGGCACATGCCAACACGTGCCGCAAGCCATATTTCTAAGCCGCTATGCCTTTGGCCCACGCCAAACATAGTGCCCTAGGGCTTGCAAGACTTGCAACTAGGTCAACATGGCGCCGCGTGCCATTGGCACATGCCCAACACGTGCCGCAAGCCATATTTCTAAGCGCTATGCCTTTGGCCACGCCAAACATAGCGCCCTAGGCTTGCAAGACTTGCAACTAGGTCAACATGGCGCACGTGCCATTGACACATGCCAACCGTCTTGAAGCCATATTTCCAAGCCGCTATGCCTTTGGCCCACGCCAAACATAGCGCCCTAGGTTTGCAAGACTTGCAACTAGGTCAACATGGCCGCACGTGCCATTGGCACATGCCAACACGTGTCGCAGCCATACTTCCAAGCCGCTATGCCTTTGGCCCACGCCAAACACGGCGCCCTAGGTTGCAAGACTTGCAACTAGGTCAACATGGCCGCAAGTGCCATTGGCACATGCCAACACGTGTCGCAAGCCATATTCCAAGCCGCTATGCCTTGGCCCCACGCCAAACATAGCGCCCTAGGCTTGCAAGACTTGCAACTAGGGTTAACATGGCCGCACATGCCATTGGCACATGCCAAACACACACGTTGGTAGCTAACTTGCAAACCGTGCAACCTACCACCAAGGCATTCCTTTGCACATGCCATTGGCACATACCAACACACACTTTGGTAGCCTAACTTGCAAACCGTGCAACCTACCACCAAGGCATTCCGCACATGCCATTGGCACATGCCAAACACACACGCTTTGGTAACCTAACTTGCAAAACCGTGCAACCTACCACCAAGGCATTCCGCACATGCCATTGGCACATGCCACACGCGCCACTAGCGCCACTTGCACTCAAGATGCAACCAACACTCGAGACATCGACACAACCGGGGATGCTTCTTTGGGGTTTTGGTTTGGCGGTCCATGACATACGTGCATTACGCTCACATTAAGAAAGCGTGAAAAGGAATAAAGCGGTCAAATAAAAGAGGAAATAACGGTGAAAAACGTTTTCGCCCATTAAACCATGCGGTTACCACCTCCTCCCATTATTTCACCCTTTACTCTCTCCCTTCATGAGGCCAGAGTACGTTTCAATCTCGACTTGTATAAATAGGTCTTACCTATTTCCACCGAGACAACAAGTCTCGGTCGGAGAAAAATACTACCACACTCTCGAAAGGCAACTTTGCAAGCTCTCCTAAAAAAGATTTCATCTCTTGCAAGCTTCTAAGCTTTACTTTACGATACAAGTCGAGATACTACTCTCCTCAACACCTTTCTTTGCATCCTCCCCAAATCAACCCTTCTCCTCCCTTTGTGACCGAAGCAAGTCTGGGAACGGCCATTTCTTGGTTTAGGCCGGACTTGTGGATTGATCTCTCGAATCTATAAAGTGCTCACGTGCGGAGACATTTGTTTAGGGTTTGAACCGTTTCTCACTCACCTACCGAATTTACCGAAATCGGCGAAACGATTTTTACCAAAACATTGGCGACCACGGCGAGGATTGATCTTTCGGTTACTAATATCAAATTCTAGCTTTCATCCTTAAATTTTCACGCAAGCATGAGTCGGCTGCTCCGGGCGATCTCCACAAACATTGATCCCGCTCAAGGTCATGATAACTCCTCAATTTACAAAGCAATGCCACCAATGAAGAGATCCCAAGGCGGTTGACAATGCGTGCTCGGAGATCCACGCCAAAAACATGGACCTAATGAAGGATGCGATTAACGCATACTCGACTTCCTCATCAATCTAACATCGGGGCTAAGTGATTCATTTTCCCCGGAGATCAAGAAGCGGGGGACTAACATCCCGAATGAGCATTCTCAAATCAACGGTTTCTTCACTTGTTCCAGAAACGCCGGACCGGGAGGCGACCATGTTGGTAGAAAACTTATGTGAATTGCGCACCTCTCCAGGGGACCAACGGATAAAAACATTCTCTGCTATCAACCGAATAGCACTAAAAGCATCACTAGTTCCTGCACCCACGGGGACTCCAAGGATCCCCGGAAGATCCACAACAATATTGTTTTCACCGATGACGACATGATGGTAGAAGACGGTCACAACCTGGCCTTGCATGTTACGGCTCTCGTCAAGAACATAGAGTTTTGAAGAGCTCATTGACACGGGTGCATCTTCCCGTGTCATCACTCTCAAAGACACTCAAAGCTGCCAGTGCAACCTAATGAGATCGCATTTACGCCCCCACTACGATGACGGATTTCGAGGGCAAAACAAACTAGCACATACGGCTACATCAACTTGAGCCAGCGGAGGGGCCAATCCAATCAAGCGTGAAGTTTGAAGTAATTGAAAAAGAACCAGACTACCACATGATACGGGAAGGCCGTGGCTGCACAATCTCAAAATCGTCCCTTCAACATACCAATGCAAAACAGTGTTGAACGGAGGGAGTCGTTCGCATTTCCGCGTCACTTGTCCCCCTGTGCACCAGTCTGCGTAGAAGCACATGGACCGAAGGAGGGTTCAAAGGCGTGGCGACTCAAGATTCACGGTTTTCTCGCTACCAAAATGGACATCGCTCGGGAGATAACGACAAACCGAGATGCCCTGCAGGAGAGACTCACTCCTTCCACCACGACTCCTCGTATGGTGCCACTCGCGCTCTTTGCCACCGGCGTAACTCCAGTGCCCGCACCAAGCGAGAGTACACCCTTATCGCAAGACGAAGCAAAAGGAAAGCTCACACATTATCACCGCCCAGCAGTGCCGGGGGAGACCATGGCTCGGTCTCTCGCCTCGAGAAGGAATGTCTTCACAATAACCAAGGAAGTTCCACGCCCCTCAAAAGCTACAAGATGGGACCGACTTAACCACTCAATGAAACTTTAAAACCTGTCAATATAGGGAATGAGAATTTTCGACCCATTCGATCGGTTCGGCTCTACGTCACAACGGAACGCTCAAAGCTAGTCGACCTACTCAAAGAATACCGGGACGTCTTCGCATGGACTTATGAAGAAATGCCTCGGCTTGGATGGAAAATGGTCACCCACCATCTCGCATGTGATACCGGATCCAAACCCGGTCCAAGCGACCTCCAAGACAATTCGGACACGATGTAGAAGAACAAATCAAGGAGGAGGTCCAAAAATTACTAGCACTTGGTTTTGTCAAACCTATTCACCATCCTACTTGGTTAGCCAATATCGTTCCCAAAAAGAAGAATGGTCGATCGGATGTTCGCGTCGATTTGAGAGATCCGAACAAGTGCGCCTAAAGACGATTTCCGCTACCTAACATCGACATGCCGGTAGACGCTACCGAGTGGACATGGTATGTTCTCTTTCATGGATGGATATAGCGGTTACAACAGAGATAAAGATGTATGAGCACGGCAAGCAAGGCGCTTTCCTAACCCCTCTTGGAAACTTCTATTACACGTAATGCCTTTCGGCCCACGAAGAACGCCCTAGCGCCACTTACCAGCGCGCCATGACTACCATCTTCCTACGATATGATGCACAAGCAAGTCGAAGATTACGTAGATGATGTGGTGGTTAAATCGAAGACTCGAGCGGATCATCCCGAGAAACGGCTGCGACAAGTATTCGAAAGATGCCATGCGAATACAAGTTGAAGATGAATCCTTTGAAATGCGCTTTGGTGTCTCTTCTAGGAAATTCTTGGGATTCCAAGTAACACCCAGCGAGAATAAAAGTTGATCCAAATCAAACGCAAGCTATCCTCACGATGCCGCCACCACGAACCGTGAGGGAGCTCCAGAGTTTCATGGGCAAAGTAAAACTACATCCGTCGCTTCATACCGGCCGTGAGCACATTCACCACTACGTTTACTCCTCTGCTAAAAAAAGGAGCGAATTTCACATGGACTACGTCTCGGCCAAAAAGCGTGCCGGAGATCCAAGCCAATCTTTGTCCTCCCCAACCGTCATGAAGCCTCCTATGCAAGGGAGACCACTATGTCTCTACACACTCCTTTAGCGATACCGCCATCGCCAGCTCTCTCGCGCAAGAGGACGACAAAGGAATGTAATACCCCATACTATTATTTACGTTGAACGTTGAGAGACGCTCAACTCGATACCCCAAGGAGAAAAGGCGTGTTTAGCACCGATTCATTCCATCCGGAAGTTCGAGACACTACCTCCTCTCCAATAAGGTAGTGCTAGTGTCCAAATCCGGACCTGTAAGTTTCTCCTCTCAAACTCGCTTGATAGGGAGGCGGCTAAGTGGCTCCTCCGGTATCGAGTTCGACATAACGTGCGTCTCCCGAAGGGCCATAAAAGGACAAGTTGTGCGGACTGTGTGACATTCCGAGGAGAAAACACCGCAGACTGCGAGAATATCTCCTGGAGACCTTCCAGGATATCTTTTTAGTCAAGAAAAACATGGCTGCTATTCTTCGATGGCTCTTCCACCCCAGCACTAATACCTGAGGAGCGGGTGTTGTATTAGTATCTCTCTTTGGAAAGTCTTCTCGCACTCTTTCAAGCTAGACTTTCCGTGCACCAATAACTCGGGGAATACGAAGCCTTCCTCATTGGACTATCACTAGCTAAACAAGCCGGGACCACACGTTTGGAGATAAGAGGAGATTCAAATTGCTCATCAACCCGGTAAAACGGGATCTATGCATTGAAAGAACTAACAACAGCCATACGGAGGTAAGCACAAAAACTACTAAATTATTTCGCCTAAGCAACCATCACATGTCGGCCGTAGACAACAAGCATGCGACCGTTAGCTACACTAGCCTCAAAGCTCGATTCGAAGGAACCGAGAAACCCGACGATAAACTAGCGAACCATAGATTCAACATGGCTTTCACAACTGAAAAGCCGAAGATCGATACCGGAGAACTCCTATCATTCAAGAACTCAACAACTCGCTTTTCCAAGGAAGGTCGACCTCAAGACTTTCGGAATTTCTTTATGCTTCAAGGTGTCTGTATCATCGAAATCCGAGACGGCTCTCATCCAAGGTGTCTCGGAAAGAGGAAGCACGACAACAACTTGAACATGTTCATACAGAAGTACGTGGAATAACATCGGTAGTAACCCTCTACCGTCGTTTACAACGACTTGGATACTATTGGCCGGAGATGGAAACCCCGATCCGACTACTCCAGAAAAGCGTGTCCAAATTGCCGAGGGCACCACCCATGTCGGACAAGTCCTCAACATCGGTCACAGGGATCGGCGGGAGCCGTACATGGTTTTCTTTGCGATGGCATTCTTCCTACTAAAAAGAGGATGCGTCCAAGCTAAGGCGAAAAGTCCAAAAGATTCGTGTTCCATGATGGGGTTTTATATCGCCTGAAGTTTCGGGGAAGTCTACTAAGGTGTTTGGCGGTACGGAAATCCCGGTTATGTTAAGAAGAAATGCACGAGCGAACACCAAAGGGAAGCAGAAGCTATTCCTGAGATGAGAGAATGCTCTTTGGCCGACCATGGAAGACGCGCGGCTACCTTCGTTCGAAATGCCGAAATTCCCAGAGTCGCGAAACCTCATCCTGATGCCTCCAACACCCTTGCAGCGCGATAAGTAGCCCGTGGCCCTTTTATGGCTGGGGACTCGACATCATTGGGAAGATCAACTCACCGTCCCTCAAGACGACATGAGTACATAATAACCGCGACTCAGTACTTTGCCAAGTGGGTCGAAGCTGTCCCACCGAAAGAAAACCACTGAGCCACAATCGCGGCGTTCATCAAGGAACACATCATCGCCGTTTTTGGCGTACCTAAACACATCATCACCGACAACGGCACGCCTTTTGCTAACAAGCAAGTACGAGAACTGCTTGAAGGTACGGGATCAAACAAGTCTTCTCTGCCTATTATCCCTGGGGGAAATGGGCAAGCCGAAAGTACCAACAAGACTTTGATCCGAATCCTCGGCGACAAAGTGCACGACAATCCCCGAGAATCTGGCACGAGCAATTGCCAATGGCACTGGGCGTCGAACATCTCCACAAGCTCCAGAGCATGTCTCCTTATTCCCTCATCCACCAGTGGACGCGATCCTCCCCAGCGAGAAATCAAGATCCCGTCGGCGGAATTGCGCGACAAAAGCGGACCCAGGTGGAATGAAGGAGTAATCACCAATGCTAGAATTGCGGAACTAGACACTCGGACTCCAAGAAGATCCCGGAGCAGAGGAACATGCACAAGCATACGAAATAGGATTTCCGGGGCGATAACATCCATGTAAAAACCGAGGTTTTCAAGGAAGGAGAATGGTGCTAAACCGCTAAACACATCCGAAGAAGATGCATCGGCACTCAAGTTTTCTCCCAAATGGAAGGGCAGTAGATAATCACTAAAGCATATAACAGTGGTTACTACAAGATTATCAAAGAAGATGGGGGAAAGCTGAGGCGGTCATCAACGGAAGTGGCTTAAGGCGTACTACGCCTAATCATTCCCACGCAACATGCTACATCAAAAGTGTGAACGACCGGGCACTCTCTATTTTTACTTTCTTACCGAGTTATTGAATTTCAATACAATCCAACAGACAACGTAATCTCTTTATTTCTTCAAAAAAAAAAAAAGAGAGAGAAAAGAGGGAGCTTTTAAATCTCATAATACAAATCAGAAAAGCCCATCTAGCAAATTATAATTCCTACAAAATATCATCTTCAATCGACCATGATATCTTTCGGTCTTACTCTTTAAATCTTGAGTTAACTCTTCAATCTCCGAGACCCCGGGCCAAAATTTCCTCCTCTTCCAAAGATGGCTTCCGCAAGGGAATCACACCGGAAGAATACCAGCCCCCGTCAACCTTCACAATATTGAGGCGATGCCGCAAATCGATAACGTTAAACTCCAAGGATTCGCGGTGGACACCATATTCTCCCACTTTTAATGGGTGACTCCCGACAGCATGAATGGACACATTCTCCATCTCGGCCAATCATTGGCAAAAGACAGTTCACTACGGAAACCAAAGCGGACGAACAATACTTCACCACGCTCCTGGTAGCAATATGGCCGTATGTTTTCCATATCTTCGTATAAAGGGCCACGAATTCTTTTCCCACCAGGAAACCACCAACATTCCGATAATTGGAGGAGAGACACCTCACTCTGAGTCCCAAACGACAAACCTGGAAGGGTATTCATGACAAGAGAGCCCTAAATCGGCACATCCTCCAAGTTCGAGCAGTCAACAAAGTCGGGCTTGAAGGAAGGGGAACGACTAGGTCATCCTCGTCGATAAGTAACTTGTGCTCCAACGGGATATCTCTCGCACAAAAGGAAATTTTCCATTTATACAACAAGCGTTAAAGTGTACGTCGGTCCGCGCAAAGAAGAAGAGAACATACGGTATGATTTTCTTAACCCGAATAACCTTTGTTGGGGTGCCCATACGAGTCCGACCTCGCACCTTCATCCGGGGAACCTGACTGGTTAGAAGATGATTCGAATATGCGCGACATGACAAAGATAGAAATCCAACAAGAATAACCCTTTTCTCAAACGAGGAGACGAGGCAATTATTTTTTGATATGAATACGGAATCTTAAAAAGGGAAAGGAAGCAATGAGAGACATAACGCTTCCAGTTTTGGTGAATAATGCCCTAATTGAAGCAACACGTGAAGGAAAGCAAGATAAGGAAACTTTGCTATGGGAAGAAACTCCTCTTTATTTACATAAATCACGCACCTGCTCCTGGCTTCCAAGTCGCACCGGCCCACCAATTTGCGCCGACCTCCCAATGATCGCACAAGTCACGCCCGCAAGCACGCAAAGACTTCCACACTTTGCGCCGGTCCCTCCGCCCTAGCACACCTCGCTTTCCCAATTCACGCAACTTCCCAACGTCGCCTAAGCTGCACGGCCCACCAATTGTGCCCGACCTCTTTGATTTGTGCAAAACTACGAGGCAAGGATTCCAAATCCTATTTATAAAAGGTCAGGACAAGCCCCTTCAATTTTCTTTACGGTTTGATGTTGATAGTTTGTCACCATCTTATGCTTACCTGCAACAAAGCCCCCTTCCGAGCTAAGCATGGGACTTAATGTTGATGGTGGTTTTTAAACAAGGGGTAAAATCGTAAAACCCCATGACCTAGTGTTATCCTGAACATTAACTAAGAGCATTTAACTCGGGTGTAAATAATTAATAGGGGTATTTTTCAAAATACCGGATTAGGGTTTTTCCAACACGTAACCCTAATTCAAAAATCAAGCCGCACCCTGCGCACCATGGCAACAATGCCAAACCAAAGCGCATATCTTTAGCACCATGGCAGCAATGTGCCAAAACCAAGCGCACTTTGCGCCATGGCGGCAATGCCAAACCAAGCCGCACCTGCGTACCATGGCAACAATGCCAAACCAAGCCGCATCTTGCGCACCATGGCAATGCCAAACCAAGCCGCACCCCGCGCACCATGGAAACAATGCCAAAACCAAGCCGCATCTGCAAGGCACCATGGCAACAATGCCAAACCAAGCCGCATCTTTAGCACCATGGCAGCAATGCCAAACCAAGCCCACTGCGAACCATGGCAACAATGCCAAATCAAGCCGCACCCTCGCGCACCATGGCGGCATGCCAAACCAAGCCATCTGCGCACCATGGCAGCAATGCCAAACCAAGCCGCACCGCGCACGATGGCAACAATGCCAAATCTCCAAGCCATATGCCTTTGGCCCACGCCACATAGCGCCCTAGGCTTGCAAGACTTGCAACTAGGTCAACATGGCGCACGTGCCATTGGCACATGCCAACACGTGTCGCAAGCCATATTTCTAAGCCGCTACGCCTTTGGCCCACGCCAAACATAGCGCCCTAGGCTTGCAAGACTTGCAACTAGGTCAACATGGCCGCACGTGCCATTGGCACATGCCAACACGTGCCGCAAGCCATATTTCCAAGCCGCTATGCCTTTGGCCCACGCTAAACATAGCGCCCTAGGCTTACAAGACTTTGGCAACTAGGTCAACATGGCCGCACGTGCCATTGGCACATGCCAACACGTGCCGCAAGCCATATTTCTAAGCCGCTACGCCTTGGCCCACAAACATAGCGCCCCTAGGCTTGCAAGACTTGCAACTAGGTCAACATGGCCGCACGTGACATTGGCACATGCCAACACGTACCGCAAGCCCATATTTCCAAACCGCTATGCCTTTGGCCACGCTAAACATAGCGCCCTAGGCTTGCAAGACTTGCAACTAGGTTAACATGGCCGCACGTGCCATTGGCACATGCCAACACGTGCCTTAAAGCCATATTTCAAGCCGCTATGCCTTTGGCCCACGCTAAACATAGCGCCCTAGGCTTCAAGACTTGCAACTAGGGTCAACATGGCCCGCACGATGCCATTGGCACATGCCAACACGTGCCGCAAGCCATATTTCCAAGCCCTATGCCTTTGGCCCACGCTAAACATGAGGCTTGCAAGACTTGCAACTAGGTCAACATGGCCGCACGTCCATTAGCACATGCCAACACGGCCGCAAGCCATATTTCCAAGCGCTATGCCTTTGGCCCACGCTAAACATAGCGCCCTAGGCTTCAAGACTTGCAACTAGGTCAACATGGCCGCACGTGCCATTGGCATGCCAACACGTGCCGCAAGCCATATTTCTAAGCCGCTACGCCTTTGGCCCACGCCAAACATAGCGCCCTAGGCTTGCAAGACTTGCCACTAGGTCAACATGGCCGCACGTGCCATTTCCAACACTTGCCGCAAGCCATATTTCTAAGCCGCTATGCTGCCTTTGGCCCACGCCAACATAGCGCCCTAAAGACATAGCAACATGGCCGCACGTGCCATTTGGCACATGCCAACACAAGCCATATTTCTAAGCCGCTATGCCTTTGGCCCACGCCCAACATAGCGCCCTAGGTTTGCAAGACTTGCAACTAGGTCAACATGGCCGCACGTGCCATTGGCACATGCCAACACGTGTCGCAAGCCATACTTCCAAGCATTATGCCTTTGGCCCATGGCCAAACATAGCGCCCTAGGCTTGCAAGACTTGCAACTAGGTCAACATGGCCGACGTGCCATTGGCACATGCCAGCACGCAAGCCATACTTCCAAGCCGCTATGCCTTTGGCCACGCCTAAACATAGCGCCCTAGGTTTGCAAGACTTGCAACTAGGTTAACATGGCCTTTTATGCCATTTAAGCACATGCCAAACACACACCGGTAGCCTAACTTGCAAACCGCGCAACCTACCACCAAGGCATTCCGCACATGCCATTGGCACATGCCAAACACACACGCTGGTAGCCTAACTTCTGCAAACGTGCAACCTACCACCAAGGCATTCACACATGCCATTGGCACATGCCAAACACACACACTCGGTAACCTAACTTGCAAACCGTGCAACCTACTTACCAAGGCATTCACGCATGCCATTGGCACATGCCACACGCGCCACTAGCGCCGCCACTTGCACTCAAGATGCAACCAACACTCGAGACATCGACACAAACTCGGGGGATGCTTCTTTTTGGGTTTTGGTTTGGCGGTCCATGACATGCGGCCGTACACTACGCTCACATTAAGAAAGCGTGAAAAGGAATAAAGCGGTCAAATAAAGAGGAAATAATGGTGAAAAACGTTTCGCCCATTAAACCATAGGTTAACACCTCCTCCCATTATTTCACCCTTTACTCTCTTCCTTCATGAGGCGAGTGCGTTTCAATCTCGACTTGTATAAATAGGTCTTACCTATTTCCACCGGACAACAAGTCTCTGAATCAGGGAGAAATATACTACACACTCTCATAAAGGCAACTTTACAAGCTCTCCCAAAAAGCTTTCATCTCTTGCAAGCTTCCTAAGCTTTCACTTTTACGATACAGTCGAGATACTACTCTCCTCAACACCTTTCTTTTTGCTTCCCTCCCCAAATCAACCCCTTCTCCTCCACTATGTGACCAAGAGAAAAGTCTGGAACGGCCATTTCTTGGTTTAGGCCGGACTTGTACATATTGATCTCTCGAATCTATAAAGTGCTCACGTGCAGCACATTTGTTTAGGGTTTGAACCCAGTTTCTCACTCACCTCTCAAAATTCACCGAAATCGGTAAACTTGATTTTTACCCATAAACAAGCTGATTTATGAGCTATGTATAATGTTGGTGACTATCACAAAGAGATTCATCCATGAGTATGATAAACTCCTTAATCACCAAGCAACTTGTTTGTACCGTGTATAAAATACACGGAAGGCCCGCAAATCAATACACGGAGGCATGCAAGGGTGGTTTCATGAGGATTAATGTCAGGAAGCATGCAAGGGCGGTTTCATGTGGATTAATTCCAGGAGGCATGCAAGGGCGGTTTCATGCGGATTAATGACAAGAGGCATGCAAGGAAGATTAATGCCATTTAAAAACTAGGTGTTCAAGGATATAAATAGGGGCACCCTGGTAGAGAATAAGGGAGGCAAGCTAATACAGAATTTTTTTTCTTGAAAATCCATTGTAATCTAAAGATCAATAAAACACCACTCCCTAAGGGAATTCACCCGTGGATGTGGGCAAACCATGTCGAACCACGTAAAATTTGTGTTCTTTTTCTTTACACTCGTTTCATGTTTTAAACCCGGTTTTCCTCATCACCACCAAAATCATCGTGGTTTAGTACCCGGAAATATTTAAAGGTGCAAACATTGGCGCAAACTAAGGGGAAAGATTTTTCCACAATCAAAGAAGTCATTGTCTGGTATTTGCCGGGTCTTGAAAGGGCGGCAACTATGAACGAAGGGTTAAGAGAGAACGAAGGGAAAAGGCTTCAGTTATCACACAAACAAGCTAAGTATCATCCGTCCTAAATAATTATTTTTCTTACGGATTTTGGCTTGTCTAGATAATGTGAATCGACTAAACCTATGGATAATTTTCAAGCAAAACTGTCCGCCTTATTATCATGCATAATTTTCACATCAATATACATTATTGATGATGTAACTTGTTCGTTATATCTATATCTATGTCCCCTGTCTAATATAATTAATTAGTACATAGTTTGTTTTGGACTATTATCCTATTACATTATACTTGACTTGCTGATGTTCAACGCGTACAAGGATCTAGGTGGTCACCGACTCACCGCTGCACAAAATAAGTTTACTTTGGCTGTGCGCACATCAAAGACTCACCCTGCTGTGAGCACTGGACATCTCGCGTCAACACCGGACGTGAAAACTCAAGATGCCATGGAAGACTTGTACGATGGTGTATAATGCAACGTCTGACTTGAATGCTCGCGGTTAGCAGACCTATCTCGCACCATTTAAAAGCTCCAACTCACTAAAGCTCCAATATTGAAGGTTGTAATGTCGTTTCATACCCAAAAAGAGTGCAAACCCGAACAACAAGACTGAACGGTGGTAGACAAGAATGGCACAAGTTGTATTGGTTCCAATCAAAGCTTCTTCCAAGCAGCGACTTTAAAGCGTCAAAAGGAATCGTGTGATTTCTGCAAAGCATTTAAGGAGGTCAAAAATGGCTTAAGGCCGGTGCGTATACTAAAGGCTTCCTTGTTAAGGCGGTATGAAGAATCACCAAATCATGCTCCCAGCAACTCCAGGGTCGATCGTGCTCGGTTTCTTGGGAGGGCAAACAATGAAGTCTCAAGTCATGATTAACCTTTGTTGTCGACGACAAAATGGAAGCATTATACTTGTTGGTTGTAAGGAAACCAAAGCAATTGATACAAGATGAGAGACCCACAGCATGTGAGGCCTAATGTTCTCCAAACTGCGTACATTTGGCACCAAGTCCGAATGCGTACTATCAGTACGACCCTTACCAATGACAATTCGAGCTCTGTCTTATTATGATTAAGCCGCAACAGTGACGCACTCTGCCCACATCTCAACCTCTACTTGTTCGAGGATATATTGCAAAGCAACGCATCTTTTCGGTCTTAAAGAACTGACCCACGGAAGGCAAGATTTCTTCTCGCATTGCAAACTTGACGTTGTCACTTCTTTGCTACAAAGAAAGAAGCTACTTCCTCCATCGGGACCTTTTAGATCCAATATTTGTGGCTACCTTAGAGATTAATTTTGACCTCTCGATTATAGTTCGTGTTCAAAGTCGATACGGTAGAAACTCTATAAATTAATGTCATTTCTGGACCTTAAAATTTATTAATTAGCGAGATATTAATTAACCGATAAATTAATAATTATTGAATTTATATATTAATTAATACTTTATTAACTTATAGATAAATTTCATATCAAATTTAGTTTCTATACAAACAAATACCATATCATATTTGAAGGACCGCAAAATGTCGATTTTTTTTTTGTCACCGAACACAACTTCAAAATTCAACCTTTTAACGCGAGGGGATTATATGAGCTTTTAAAATGCATTATTGTCGTCGATTTATAGAGGTCTTTTGTATGGCTATGAGTTAGGGGCGTCAAATCGAGGAAAAAATAAATGTGTTAGATGCAATGAATCTTGCAATTTCAAGATGGACTATCGATGTTCGTACAAGTACACTTTGCAAACTTCTTTCGTCATTGTAAACTTCGATCAACAAATAACACAAGTTTAGACAATTTGGATGAACATACAAACGGTGAAATCACTCAAGACTTGCAAATCGAGAAGTTGGCCTATCGCGAATTCAATGAATGTCAGATGTCCTAAATTATCCGTAAGAAAATGAAATTACACATTGTTGGTGATGAAGAAATAATCGAGAACATTATGGGAACCGATAAAGATGTGGAAGAAGATGATGAAAGTTCTACAATAGAGCCCCCTTCGCGAAACGAGGTTATTAAAAGAATCACATTAAATAATTTCTTGTTGAGCTATAAGAAAACAACATCAAAAATTCTTACAATTATAAGAAAAAATTAGAAATAAAACTCAATGTAATATTGATTTTAGCAAAAGAAGACAATTAAATCATTTTTCAAGTAGTCTTCGCAAATCATTAATGTATTGAATATATATATAATGCATTATTAATTTATATTTCATATGGGACCTACATAGGTAATCAAAAGTATTATCTTATAATTTTAGCGAATTATTAATTTGGCACGTTGTCCCGACTGACCGGCAAAAATATTATTTAAGAGAGTTTATTAAATAATCGAGCATTAATTAAAAGAGTTTCTACCGTATTTCCTGAACATAGACAAGTAAATTTTCCTTACGCACAACTCCATGGAGTTCAAGAATGCAAGCATGTTGGTGACTGGTGATCACCCTGCCGTAAAACTATCTGTTGGCATAGGATCAACTACGGGACAAGTTTGAGGTCTGCATCTCAACTCAGAGCGTGCAGCTAGTTCCGGGAAGTCTGATTAGCCACTCAATAAAAAGTACAAAAGTTCAATGACGGAAACAAGTTGCTGCAGAAAAAAACGAGTTCCTCTCCCAGGGCAGAGGCATACATCAAAGATAACCAAGTTGCATCGACAAACTCACTAGGCTGACTGTCTTGCTATGCGCGAAAAAACAATTGCACCCGTACGTGCTCACCAGGATGAGGAGAGGAATCGCTAGACTCCAATCCCAGATGCAGAAATCAGTTTCCATGCATGTTCCGCGTTGCAGCGGCCTAATTATAGGAACTTGATAGAACCATGTGGTGAAAAGGACGAGTGCTGCACTTGTACGTGATTCACAGCGCCACACAAAGTCAAGTCTAGCTGCTAATGATCGTCATATATCAATAGCAACGATATGACCTGCCTCACTATTCTTTCCACCGCGGCAATACTGGTTTGCACGCCCTTTTCTTCCTTTTCTTTTATCCGATTTATCCTGACAATACATATGCATCTGGTAACAACAATTTGGTTCATGTCTTTTGTCGGACATTTAACTGATAAAGGTCCATAATATAAATAAACTTTAGGCCATAATTTCTAGAACTGGTTAGAAAATGAACATTTCGTCAGTAGTCAACCTGATAGACCCAGCAAATGGCTATTTTCTAAAGTCATTTCTGACAATTAAAAATCACTCTTATCATCTAGTGTAGCATTCAATGTCGTAACTCTTTTTTCACTGTATCCATAGTTCCATACATGACTCGAGCAACCTGGATACTGCCATGTTTGATTTTGGTCAATTTTGCAACATTTCTATTTAGTTTAAATGGAACTGAAATTTTGGGTGTCAGTCTTTCTTGAAGTTCAATATTAGACTGTTCAATATCAGACTGACATTTCATTGAGAAGCAGGTTACACCATGAGGTCTCCTGATCACTACTGCACAAATGCGCCTCCCCAACCTGAGGCAATGGAGTCATATAGAAACTGCATATTTCCACTGAAGCATGAAGGTTCAATAAAATACCGTATGGTCAATGTAGTCAGGAATACTACCGAAAGGATTTTGAATTTCAGCAGGAAGTGCAAAAGGTACAACAGGTGGTCCTTGGTAAAATATGTCTGCTCACTTGATAACAATCATTAATTTTTAAAATGCAACTAATCAACTTCCGAATCTCATAGTCCTTTCCTAGCAGACAAAATCCCATCATCTGGGATGACCACGGTGTGGCGAGAATTTTTTGCGTGCCATGGCATGCAAGGATGTACACATCACGATTCTCGCATCTTGAATAGTATGATTGGCCCCTATGCGAGCCCGAGATAGCGAAAAAACTTAATCCCAGCATGAGCGAGAGGTCCTGGAAGTGCACCCTTGTGCGAGCATTAAAGCGACATGACACTCACAATTTGCTGGGGACAAGTTGCGTCTCACCTCAGCCGCGGTAATCACCACTTGGGGGCGAGATATGTAACACTTCGGCATAAAATATCATACCAAGGTTCGAGTGAGCTTTATAGCTAAGTTCGTGGAAGCTGTTGTGTGATTTCTTATCCACGACAAGCTCGAGATTGGAGTTCGTTTAAGCTTTCAGACTAAGTTAAAGTGGGAAGCTGTTGTGTTGATTATTATCCACAACAAGCTCGAGACCCGTGTTAAGACACGTTTTATTGCTAAGTTCGTGAAGCTATTGTGTTGATTTTCTTATCCACAACAAGCTCGAGAGCGTGTTTGTTTAAGCTTATAGCTAAGTTGGTGAAGCTATTGTGCTGATTTTTTATCCACAACAAGCTGAGACCAGATGTTTTGTTTAAGCTTTTATAGCTAAGTTCCGTGGAAGGTGTTTTGTTAATTTTTTATCCACAACAAGCTCGAAACCGTTTCGTTTAAGCTTTTATAGCTAAATTCGTTGAAGTTGTTGTGTTCATTTTTTACCCACAAATACGATCCAGATCAAAATCCGTCTAGTCTAAGCTTTTATTCTAAGTTCGTGAGAATGCTGTGTCGATCGAGTTCAAAAATTCTTTTTGAAAAGCTGTTGGAGAGATTCTCCAGCAACTACTCCATTTGAAGTTCGTAGAAGTTGTTCACTATGTGGGCCGTCACTGCCATCAATACAAAATTATTATACCGCTAGTTTGCAAGAGCACCAACATAATACGTGGAGTAACCGAGATTACTAGCATAAACGAAAGTGTCCGACATCGAATTCCCTCGTGTACACTAGTGGGGGCGACTATATTACTACGGCTTACGGCATATTTTATGCGTGACTCTTACAGAATTTGTTTGTTTTGCCATCTACTTCTACATCTAGCATAAGTTGTCAGCTACTTTCCAAGAGAACAATTAACAGACAGAAAAGCCACCGGGAGTAATCTACACCAAATGTCCCCGGCTGTATCATGTTCATTCTATCACAACTTCAAGTAAAGTTAACAACTATGCACTACTTAGCGACCAGGAAGCTGTTGTGTTGTCCTAGTGGTTCTGGGCAGTGAATTTGGGGGTAATCGAGCATCGTTGGTGGATAATGGATCCACGCTATTCTGGTCTTTATTAACTTTGGAAGCATTCAGAGCATCATCTCAAGAACGCATATTGTCATCTGCATATGTCCGCAGGAAACAAATGACTGTCAAGGTAATAGTCATTCCAGCAAGTTAAAAGTCAACTGCATACAAACATTGAATTTTACGAGAATAAGGCAGTAATTCATCACAAAGACATACCGGTAAGAGGCGAAACGAGACAGTTCTCTACAAGCTCAGGAATGCTTATGTCAGGACGACAGATACCCAAGGATTTATCCATGATTGGCCGTGTCTTGTAGCAATTTGAAGGGAGTCTCGTCGATAGGAGAAGAAGAAGACTCGTGACGGCAGTGTGTATCAGGTGGGTTCGTGTTTGTAACTTTGGAATAACTGCAGTCATCACTATAGGAGTCGGAATCGATGACTGTAACTTCTGGCCTTCGATTGAGAGGGATAGCATCGGTCGGAAGTGAGATCTAATCTGCATTCAAATCTCTGTTGTAACGCCGTACTCGTCGGAAAGAGGCAACGAATAAAACTACTCAGTAAA
>JAJJWW010003106.1:0-102735 GCA_023531295.1 Papaver armeniacum | reverse complement strand
AGTTTATGCTTTTTTGCTATTTTTCGTGTAAATTATGTATTTTACGCTTGTTTTGAGTTTTATAGCTACTATGGAGTCGCACGGAGGAAAAGAAGAAGAAATCACCCAATTTGAGCCAAAAGGGCAAAAAGATCATTTTACTGTGCGATTGATATATGGAGCCCACAGGTTAAGGGCGACCCAATTTGGAGGAGTACTAAAGCCAGCCCGCAGAGGTTAAGGGGGTTTCCAAGTAGGATGGCCCTTATCATTTAGAGGGTGGTACCTATCCCTCGGGGTGTGTAAATATCCACCCAAATCGCTCATCCTAAAATCGATTTTTCACATTCACTTTCACCCGAATTAAAACAGATCTCGTCGCCGTGAGAAATCGAGGGAGAAAAGCAATGCCGATCGGGCTGAAAGTGAAATCGAGAGGAAGCTCGTGAAGGATTTCCACAAATCGAGAGATCGAGGAGAAGAACAAATGTCATTGCTGTTGAGAACCGAGAGAAGAAAGGCCGAGATCGATGATGCCGGTGGATCGATTAGAGATCAAATGAGATGGGTATGAGGTCGAGCTGAGAATCGATGCTGCAATTAATTCAGAGAAGAGCAGATTCTGAAGCTCGGATGATGGGTATGATGTCAGTGTTGGTCGAGAAATCGATGGAGGAAGATGGGTTTGTATCTCGCTTTACAACGTATGAAGAACTCGAGATGGAGATGGCTCGAGGAAGAATGGGATCTGAAGCCGTTCGAATTGAGGATGAACGTTAAACCGGGAAGTTCGGAGAGTGCTGGTGCAATTTAAACCGAGATGTGAGATCGGGCGCCGTTGATTGTCAAGATGAAGAGATCGAGAGTAAGCCGGCCGACGAGATGGGTTCTGTGAAGGAATGAGGATGAATTTCAAGACTCAGAGATGGGATTGTGGGTCGATTTGAAGAGAGGAATCAAGATATGTCGAGTAACGATGGGTTAGATGTATGTTAGGTTCTTAACATGTATGAAGACTAAGAATGGCTTCGAACTCGCCCGAGTAATGCCAAAACAAACGAGCTTCGCTCTGCTTCCATTACAATGAGTCAACTCCTGCCCACCAAATTCGGTGATCCATCCGATCCACTCGCACCCGCAAGCTTAGTCGGACGACTCAAAGGACCGACTCATAGCCGACTCTCCTTCCTCTTTGACCATGTTGACTAACAATTGACTGAAAGTTGACCCGTTTGACCGTTAGTCCTAACGGTGGACCGACTTAATATACCTTTACCTACAGAATTTTCGTGGCCGGCGACGACTATTCCGGTCGGATTCCCACAATCCTGCTTTTCCTGCGAGCAAAAAAAATCCAGAATTTTCTATGGACTTCTCTCATGGGTGTGAAGACTTGGGCTAGGAATTGGATGGAGAATTGGACTCATATTTGGAAAGAGAAGGTGGAAGAGTTGAGAAAAGCTTGGATTTGGAAATTGAATTGCAAAAGGAAAAGGATTCTACCCTTAGAAGATTTGGAGAATATTGAAGCCTATAAATAGAGAAGTTTTCTACAACTTCTACACACCTCTCTACACACACATCACTTGTGTTTTTGCTTGCTTTTCTAAGATTTTTCTTTTAGTTATTTGTGTGAATTTGAAAATTCTTCTTTTAATGATTATTATTTGTGTGAATTTCAAAAGCATGAGTAGCTAATTTTCTTATTGATTGAGGATGAATTCCTAGTTCTTAACATATGATTTAAGTTTTTGTTTTCAAATTCTATCTTGAAGTTTTTCACATAATTATCGCTTGTTTTTACTAATAGGAATGATCTTAAAGACATTCATGATTGATTGATAGATTGTTTGGAGTGCACGCTAAATTGATTTGTTAATTTGATCTAATGCTAGTGAAAGTTAGGAGATAAGTAATCGTTTCTTGACTCTTTACATAAGTAGCAAACACGAGACCTTGCGAGGGATTCCGTGGAGCAATTGTGTGTAGAAACAACGTTAGCAAGTGGACCTTGAGCTAAGAGTCTAACTACTAATATCAACCTAAGAAATTCACAAAACTTAATGCATGAGCCAAGTTACATCTAGGTTGAGCTAATTCTAGGTGGCTTGGTAAATAGAATCCGGTAGTCGAGAACTTCCGTGTCCGGTGATACAAGGGATTTTGGGGCTAGCTAAGCGTACCTGCTATCCTACGGTTGGTGATAATCTGTGACTAATAACAAGTAGAAAAGAACATAACTTTAATCATTGTTTCGTAACGAAGAAGGATTCCTTGATCTTGTCTCTCTTATTGTTTTCAACTTTCGATTTTAATTGCTTTGTTTATTTTCTTTTTGCTTTTTACACCCCCCTTTCGTGACAATTTTGACAACTAGAATCTCTTGCTCCTCGTGGGATCGACCTTGACTACCCTATATTACTTGTTAATTAGGTAGTAAAGTATTAATTAATTTGATTGCACCTACGACACGCATCAGAGTTTCTTCAAGCACCTGAAGAATTGCATTCTCAGTAATGATGTCAGTAGCGGCTTAGGTAGTTTTATTTTTTATAGATTAGGCATTGCTATTCAAAGGGGGGTTGGAGCCCAGCTTGTTGCTAGGCTGCCAACCAAAAGCTTTGTCTGATTTTGAGTATATTAGTGTTAATATAAAAAAAAATTTAACTTAAAAAAAAAAAAAAAAAATGAAAAAAAAAAAAAAAATGTTGACCAGACCACTAGACCAACCGGAATAAATACAATAAAGTCGATCACTGGTACCCCTGTATATGCCATCTGAGTTGACCTAGAGTTAGGATTATCGACCACTGGTTCCCTTGTATATGCCAGTGTGTTGATATTAGTCCAGACCAGTGATGTGGTTTTGAAAGTTGTAGTAAAGTGGTAGTATAGATGTCGTTCCTCTCAGACTTGTAAAGATTCGATTTAAGAAAATACTAAAAACAAAGGAAATATATATACAAGTTTTGTCACAAATATCGAGAGAACTGGGACTTGATTCCACCATAAAGTTCATTCATGTGGTTCAACTATTAATTCTAGACAATTATAGCTTATAAGATATTGACTCTTTCTTTTGCCAAAAATAGATTTTATAAAGTATTAGATGTAAATCATAAGCATGATGCATCAAAAGTTCTTAGACTAAGCATACACCATCGACAAAATCACAAATAATCAAGAAAAAATCATAAATCAATTTAGAATAGTGCAAAAGTCATAAAAGAATTAATTAGAATTACCACATGCGTAAAGAATGGCTTCCTCCATTGTCCCAGTTGTTGGGGTTTAGCTCCTCATATTATTCACGTGCTCAAAATAATTGTTCATAGCTCAAATAGGTGAAAAACAAGAGTAAACTAATAAAGGATAGCTTTGCAACGCTTCAATGGCGTTACAAACAGTCATTATAATAGGTGCGAATCAGTTACAGAGAAATAAGTCTCGCTTTATAAACGATATTACTGTTCTCACATTGCTGAACAATGATAGATTTCGCGATCGTTCCCCTCGTGCGTCAATGTTCTTCGTGTTCTAGGGTTCTAGCAAAGAAGAAGCAACAATTTCTCAGCCTCCTGACATTCTCCTCTCGCTCCGTCGGCCCCCAAAGTCTCGCCCGCCCTTGCTCTACTCCTCCCAAAGAGCCTATATATACACACAGCCCCAAGTTTCTCGATCAAATATCCATAAATATCTTTGGTTTATAATTTTTCTTTCACCGAAGTCATGGAACTTTCCTCTCCGTGAACTTATTTACGCGTCTTTGAGTTGTCTAATCTTCCTGCATAGCTCGTAAAGATAGAATCAAATCATTGGAGAATATATTTCCTCCAATCCCCTTGCACGTAACTTTCCATCAATAACAGAAAACTACCCGAGAATATATCCTCCACCACCTGCTTTCGCCCACACAATTATCCAGCCCAATCTATTCGCTGCAGACATACGTATCATCAATATTAAGCTCTAACAAGTCCGACCCAAGCTATAACAAATGATCAATCTCCACCGGAATATCCCAACAGAGTTCAAACATCGTGATAAACTATCCTCCCTTGATTCACGTAAACCCAATGATATAGCCCAATTCGATGGATTCTAATGGACCTAACAACCCTGTTTAGTCCAAACAGGGCCTAAGCAAACGAAATCCGTGATTAAATCTCGCTAACCCACTTCCAATATTCGATCAAACATTTACGCTGGTGACCTCTCATTTTCCGCCAAATTCTATATTTGAAATGTTGAAGAAGACCTCCCTTATCCTCTGATGGAGTGCCGATAGCAGTGCCTTAGGGGGTGTAAATAGCAAATGGGTGCCCCTTTTAATTGAGGTACCCCTTATCCAAAATGGGGGTCCGTATAGTAATTTTCTCCCACGAGCGCAAAAACCGCTGAGCCAATTTCGCCGCAAAGCTTATTTCTCCGAAAACACCTACAAAGACATAAAATACCAAAATAAGCGCAAAATCGAGTACTAACATTACATAGAATTGAGACTAAAATAAACACATAAATGCGTCCATCAAATACCCCCAAACTTATTATTTGCTAGTCCTCGAGCAAATCAAAACTCGAAAGTAAAATCCTAACTCACTGTCAGCAGTATCGTCGATTGCATTTAGCATATGCAATAAGCCTTTAAACCCCTAGGTGGCCCTAGTGGCCGAGTTATAGTCTCGGAGGGTTTACCAGAGATATACCCACAAAACCTTTACACCTGCACTTAGCTATCTACGCGTAACCTTGGAAGGCACTAAAGAATCTCCTTGGTTGGCATACTTATTGACTATAGGAGGAAGTACCCTGATGCGAAATTCCAATTGCCGTACACGAGTTTGCACTCAAGCATACTAAAATTCATATATAAGTCACAGAGCTCTACTCAGATAGTCACACTATGGACATCAATGCCCGGAGTCAAAAACTAATCACATGGAAAGATCAAGAAGATGGATATAGAGAAAAACATAGATGGTTTTGATGTTTACTAAGTGAACAAGCTTTTTCCCATATCTCACTCAAGGCCTCCGCCAAAATGAACCTATCCTAATGGACCGAGATACTAGTTCGACTAATATCAACACACCGGCATATACAAGGGAACCAAAGTGGTCGATAATCATAACTCTAGATCAACACAACGGCATATACAAGGGTTCCAAAGTGGTCGACTTTATTGAATTTATTCCAGTTGGTCTAATGGTCCGGTCTCACTTTTTTTTTTTTTTTTTTTTTTTTTTTCTTTTTTTCTTTTTTTTTTTTTTTCTTTTTTTTTTTTTTTTTTTCATAATACTTTTTTTTTTTTTTTTTTGGTATCTCAATCACTCTAATTCACCCTAGCATTGGTAACAACTTGAATCGTGGGACCCACCTAATTACTTAGAAAAACATAGTTTGAAAACAAAATAA
This sequence comes from Papaver armeniacum, assembly GCA_023531295.1. NCBI lineage: Eukaryota > Viridiplantae > Streptophyta > Magnoliopsida > Ranunculales > Papaveraceae > Papaver > Papaver armeniacum. The sequence goes on along the minus strand of JAJJWW010003106.1, from coordinate 97,341 downwards.
AATAAAAACAGAAGTGAAAAGGACTCAACGAGATTGGTGAAACTATCATGTTATTTCTAACACTCGAGCTCGTGCACTTTTATGAATAGACTCTTTAGATGTTGCCATCTAATCGATTGGTTCCTCAACTCCTACAACCAAAATGCTTCCATCCACTTAGATTGGTTAGTGCCATCCTTAATAAGCATAAATTTCTAGGCTCTGGAGTTTAACAATGCAACTAAAATGTTTCTCCCATACCCCCAAACTTAAATCTAACATTGTCCTCAATGTTCTAAAGATAAAATTAAAAGCATGAACAAGGATAAACTGTTACCATTTGAAGCAAAGAGATAAGGAAAAATATTACCGTGTCACATGAATGTTGGGTTACCTCCCAAGAAGTGCTAAGTTTATCGTCTTCAAATGCTGACCAACAAGGGATTAGTCACCTCATAAAATCATAAAGTAATAGCCGAAAAATCATGGGTCATCAAAACCAAATAGAGCTATCACAAATAAAAGGAATCTCCAACTTGCCAAGAAAAGTAACAAATAAAGCACTCCCTTGTCTAGTTTCCTGTTTAAGACAACTACATATAGTTGTGGTTCAGGTTCTATAACTGGGTCCAAATAAAATATTTTCATGGGTTGGAATTCCTCAAAGCTAAGATCCGATTCAAGTATTAGAGTCCTGGAAAACTCAAGTAAAACCTTAGAAGCACATAATAATAACCTAAATAACTCAGGATCCTTAAAGTCAATCGGTTTTGACTCACACAATTGACCACGATGAAACCGCGGTCAATTTTAGGCAAATGTGTCGATTCTAATTTCCTAAAGTACTTAGGCTCAGTCTCAAAACTTAATAACCGACACATCTGAAACTTATACGTTCCCACTGGTTGAAAAATATTTGGTGGGAAAACAAAGTCAATCTGGGTATCATAGCCTCAGGCTAACCACATCAACCATAGGATGGGTTTCTAACAACTGAACTTCCTAATGGACATCACTAGGTTCAGGAAAACGTGTATGAAGATAATCTTTTAAAATGGTTGAGGCACATATGTCAAGTCCCAAGTGAGGGACTTTTCTAAGCGTTAAAGCACATGGAGAATGATAATCACCCCCAAACTTAGAGTTTTCAGTGTCTCTAGAAAGACTAGTCACAACTTCCCTAATTTCAAGGTCATCGGATTCCTGAAAATGGTCAATTGATTCTTCTAAGTCGGGTTCATCCTCACTCATCTCTACGAGTTCATCTAAAGAGTCTAAGACTAATGTTTCTAAATCGCTAGACTCTAAAAAAATATTCTCAGAAGAAACTCGTTCCTCTAAATCATAATCAGCTTCGTAATCATAAGGAAAAACTACATCGTCTAAAACGGTGGTATCTCTAGTCAAATCCTCGTCCTTTTGAATAGGTGAATAATTATTAAAATTATTTGGATTCGAACTAGAAATAATATTATCGTTGTTAAGTTCAATTGGAGTAACAAATTCCTGATCACTAAGCCTACTTATTTCAAATTCTTCATCAACACTATCCTCATCATTATAATAATATGAAAATGGTTGAACCTCATCTAAAGTAGTGTTACCAATTCTAACCTCGTCATCGGTACTATTGGAAACTCTATCTTGGAAATTAAAACTATCTTGAGCATTTCTTTCCTGAGCCTCTAACAGCATTTTCTGAGTCGATTCACATGACTTCCTAATTTTATCTAGGAAAGAAGGTTCACACGTTTCATTGCTTTCGTCCATAACTAAGTTATTCATTTCTGCTAACTTACGTGTCGCCTCAGCTAACTTACGTGTTGACTCTAGTAGAGAGGAATTTTGCTCGTACGACCAGTTGGCATGTGGATAGTAATTGGGCTCATCATGGTATGAGCCATAACCTTGAAAAGGCTGATGTTCCCAACCACTATTCACACTATGGTCAAAGTAGTAACGCCCATTTTGAAACTCAGTCGGATATTCGTTGTATTGGCTATTGTAATACCCGATTCGACATTCTATTGCGGTGGTGTGAGTTGTCACACGGGAATAAAACCCACCGACGGGGGATTCGTGGGTGGATAGAGTCTTACCTCCCGTACTGCAGACGGGCGATGAACCGTTGAAGTCGACTCGTGCCACCGACTCCTATGTCGCTGTACGAACCCGAGGGGCCGAGACAAGATCGTAATCATTGTCCTTCCCTGCAAACAGTTTATATTTAATCTTAACCCTTCCTTAGGGTTTTAAAAATAATGTCCAAGTCCAAAAAGTGTCCAAAAATAAAAATGTCCAAAAATAAAAAAGAAAAATTACAAAAATACAACCCTATTAACAGTTTCTAAAAATAAAACAAAATAACTATATACAAAATCTTCTTCTTTATTCCTTTCAGATTCCCCTTTTCTTTCCTTCTTTGGCGATGCTTTCCTTTTATAGCACTTTCTCTTTCCTTGTAGCTTCTCTCCAAATCTGAAAAGAATCGAAAAAATACCAAAGGCGTAAAAAAGAACAAAAATAATAAAAAGAAAAAAGAAACCTAAAACAAATCTAAATACAAGTCCGCGTCGGCGGCGCCAAAAATTGATGTGGTTTTGAAAGTTGTAGTAAAGTGGTAGTATAGATGTCGTTCCTCTCAGACTTGTAAAGATTCGATTTAAGAAAATACTAAAAACAAAGGAAATATATATACAAGTTTTGTCACAAATATCGAGAGAACTGGGACTTCGGATTCCACCATAAAGTTCATTCATGTGGTTCAACTATTAATTCTAGATAATTATAGCTTATAAGATATTGACTCTTTCTTTGCCAAAAATAGATTTTATAAAGTATTAGATGTAAATCATAAGCATGATGCATCAAAAGTTCTTAGACTAAGCATACACCATCAGACAAAATCACAAATAATCAAGAAAAATCATAAATCAATTTAGAATAGTGCAAAAGTCATAGAAGAATTAATTAGAATTACCACATGCGTAAAGAATGGCTTCCTCCATTGTCCCAGTGTTGGGGTTTAGCTCCTCATATTATTCACGTGCTCAAAATAATTGTTCATAGCTCAAATAGGTGAAAAACAAGAGTAAACTAATAAAGCGAGACTTTGCAACGCTTCAATGGCGTTACAAACAAATGTTAATAATAGGTGCGAACATCACAGAGAAATAAGTCTCCGCTTTATAAACGATATTACGGTTCTGCACATTGAATAGCGATAGCTTTCTCGCATCGTTCCCTGTGCGTCAATGTTCTTCGTGTTCTAGGGTTCTAGCAGCAGCAGCAACAATTTCTGCAGCTCTGATTACTTCTCCTCTCTGCCTCCGTTCGGTCCCCCAAAGTCTCGCCCGCCCTTGCTCTACCTCCCATCAGCCTATATATACACACAGGCCCCAAGTTTCTCGATCAAATCTCCATAAATATCTTTGGTTTATAATTTATCTTTCACCGGAAGTCATGGAACTTTCCTCTCTGTGAACTTATTTACGCGTCTTTGAGTTGTCTAATCTTCCCAGAATAGCTCAGAAAGATAGAATCAAATCATTGGAGAATATATTTCCTCCAATCCCCTTGCACGTAACTTTCCATCAATAACAGAAAACTACCCGAGAATATATCCTCCACCTCTGTTTCGCTCCACACAATTATCCAGCCCAATCTATTCGCTGCAAACATACGTATCATCAATATTAAGCTCTAACAAGTCCGGCCCAAGCTATAACAGCGATTGAATCTCCACCGGAATATCCCAACAGAGTTCAAACATCGTGATAAACTATCCTCCCCTGATTCACGTAAACCCAATGATATAGCCCAAATCGATGGATTCTAATGGACCTAACAACCCTGTTTAGTCCAAACAGGGCTTAAGCAAACGAAATCCGTGATTAAATCTCGCTAACCCACTTCCAATATTCGATCAAACATTTACGCTGGTGACCTCTCATTTTCCCGCCAAATTCTATATTTGAAATGTTGAAGAAGACCTCCCCTTATCCTCTGATGGAGTGCCGATAGCAGGTGCCTTAGGGGTGTAAATAGCAAATGGGTGCCCCTTAGTAATTGAGGTACCCCTTATCCAAAATGGGGGTCCGTATAGTAATTTTCTCCCACGAGCGCAAAAACCGCTTTTCGAGCCAATTTCGCCGCAAAAGCTTATTTCTCCGAAAACACCTACAAAGACATAAAATACCAAAATAAGCGCAAAATCGAGTACTAACATTACATAGAATTGAGACTAAAATAAACACATAAATGCGTCCATCAACCAGTATCTCAGTCCATTAAGATAGGTTCACCTTAGTCAACATCATCCACGCTTTTCTCTACATCCATCTTCTTAATCTTTCCATGTGATTGGTTGACTCAGTTTATGATGTCCGAAACTATCCGAGTAGAGCTCTGTCACTTTATATGAATTTTAGTATGCTTGAGTGCAAACTCGTGTACAACAATTGGAATTTCGCATCGGGGTACTTCCTCCGTAGTCAATAAGTATGCCAACCTAGGAGATTCTTTAGTGCCTTCCAAGGTTCTGCGTAGATAGCTAGGGTCTGGAGTAAAAGGTTTTGTGGGTACACTTCTGGTAAACCCTCCGGAGACAACACTCCGCCACTAGGGCCACCAAAGGGTTCAAATGATTTTTATTTTCTAGAATAAATTTTCTCGAGGGCTAGCAAATAATAAGTTTGGGGTATTTGATAGACGCATTTATGTGTCTAATTTGTCCTCAATATTTCGTATTGTTAGTACTCGTTTTTGTCCTTATTATGGTGTTTTGCGTGTTTGTAGGTATTTTTTTGGAAATAAAGATTGTTGGAACATTCGGCTCGAAAAGTTGCTCGGAACACCCCCGGAGGACATTTGATATTCGGACTCCCACTTTGGATAAGGGGTAACCCAATTACTAAGGGGCACCCAACTGATATTCGCACCCCCAGCCGTTGGATAAGGGGTGACCTTCTTCTCCATTTCAAATCCTGGTTTTCGGCGGGAAAATCTGGTTTCAAAGAACCAGAATTAGGGTTGCGATTTTGAAGTCAGTTCAGTGAGATTAAATGGTGAGATTGTTTGGGTAGCTTCCTTTGGACCTAACGAGAGTGGTATAGGCCTTTTGTTCGACCCGCCTTTGGACTGGATAATCCTAGAGAAGAAATCAGAGCAGCACGTACACGAGGGGAGTTTTTCACGGGTCTGCATGAGAATTTGAACGTGTTTTGTAATTAGAGCAGCAACCAGGAGCGTGTAATAGATAAATAAAGATAGATTTCATCTGGCAGACGCGTGCAAGAGAAGAAAATGGAAATAAAATATTCCCGAGAATATTTTTATCAAAGCCGTGTAATGAGAGAATTTGAGGAGTTATTGTCGTGATATCTTTGCCCTGTCGAGTATATATAAGTTGCTGAGGTCGAGTAGAAGGTTTACGGAGAGTTTGGGAGAGTTTGGGAGACGTACAGAGTCGGAAAATCGAGTTACACAAAATCTTTCTGCTGCTGCCATTGAAGAACACCAAGAACAAAAGACCACCAGAGGCAGTCGTTCTTATAAAGGACAACAACGACACTTAAGCGTGGGTCGTAATACTGGAGCGACTTAAAAGAAAAGTAACAGTTTTATCATTCTTTGTAACAGTGTTTGCAACACTTATAATCGTTGCAAACACCTGATTTTCATCATTTTCTCCATTTCATCATTTGTACACCTCTTTTGAGCAATAAAAATGATTTTTGAGCGTGTTTCCAACATGATGAGCGGCTAATTCTCCCACAACCAAGGCAATGAGGAAGCTATTTACGCATGAATAATTGGTAACTATTTTATTTTCTCTAATTTATAATTAATAATTCACTCAATCACTGCTTTTGCAGAGTTTTAATTGTTTGCTAAAATTCTTTTCATTAGTTATGATTCAATTAGATAGGTTATGCTTGTATTAAGATAATCTATGCTTAGGGGATACAACTAATTTTTGAGAATTTGTCTGATTATTTGTGAATTAAGAAACAAGGGATTTAAAAGATAATTAGAGTTTTGGGTTATTTACCGTTATTCATTCATGTGTAATAGTGGAATCAGTGTCTTGGTTATTTTCTCATATCTTGAATCAATTTTGTGTTAAGTTTTCTTTATTATTAATTTTTATAAGTCTAAAATCTTTTGCTTTCACAAGTCTCAACGAGCTTTTTACTACAACATTATTGAGTCACATCACATAGGAGAAGATTAAGCACCATATGACTTCTTATTTGTTATATCAAATAGGAACCATTTTCTTACCTGACAGTTCAGGTTACGTGGTAAATGCTCATTTCCTCCAGCTATTGGACCCCCTGAATGAGGTGAACAACTACTCTTGGGGAATTACGGTTCTTTCATTCTTTCAAGAGGAACTCAGAAAAGCTTCGAGTCTTAAGAGTCTATATTTTGGAGGCTTATACACCCTTGTTCAGGTACCCCGTTAAATTATCGTTTGTGTGTTTTAATATATAAGTGAATGAATGTGTATTGTTACTAATCATAGTGCGAATGTATTATTTGTTGCCCGTTCTTATAGGTTTGGGTGTACGACCACTTCCCTAAACTGCAATTGTCTCATGCTCACACTCCTTGGCCTTATGGGAAGCCTACAGCTGGTAAATATGAATTTTTGAACTCACAGGAAAAGAATAAGAAAAAAAAAAGGTGTTGGAGTTGAGGGAGACATTGGATAATTTAACAGTGGAAGATGTGGTTTTCCATCCTTACACCATTGCATTAGTTGAAGACGAGGAGGATGTTGAGGTTATTGATTTCCCACCTGTTGCTGCTTATAATGGACCGTTGTTTCATCCTGGAGGTTGTACAATGTATAATCCTCGAAGAGTATTAAGAAAACTTTCTTGTGTCCAAAGTGTCCCACAAGTGGAAAACTTCAATTTCAAGGTGAAGAAGCAGGGAACTAAGAACACCGAGAAGAATTTCTCCCCCAAATACGATCCTGCTCCATCAGTGGACCACTGGAAGAACTTTGTGGATTCGTTTGATGAGCCAAATGCCTTTGACGAGGGATATATGGAATGGTATGAACATTTTTCTCATCCTTGTGTAATAAACAGTGTCCAACAAGCCCGTGCTGATAAAGCAAAAGCGACGACAATAGAGAAAGAGGCTCAGAAAACTATGAAGCATACCCCTATGTGTGGTGATGAGGCCTTGATCTTGTAGAATTCGGCGGTAAGATATTTACTCTTATTTTTGTTTTTCAAAATGTTATAAAGTATTGAAAATTAATAGTTACTTATGTTTTTGATGAGAAAAGGTGAAGGCAAGTGCTAAATTTTTGAAGAAAATGATGGCAAAAATCCGGAGTGGAGAGCTGATGGACACTCGACAACAAACAGACCTCTACAACAAATAGACTAATATTTTTAATCCCAACCTTGTCGATACAAGCCAGGTTTATCCAAGCCATACCATGCCGTCGAAGAGGAGTCACCGAGAAGGGGAAGGTTTAAGTCGGATGGTTGAACAACAAAGCAGTGGAGATGACACTCCTAGTGACGAAGGACGACCTAAAGCTCCTAAACGCAAGAGTAGAAAAGTTTCTCATAGTGGTCGTGGTAAATGAGTGATTGCAACAATTAGTACTTTGGTTTCTTAAGTTTAGAAAACTTATTGTGGATTTGGTACTTTGTTTTCTTATGTTTGGAAGACTTTTTTATTGCGGATTTGGTAGTTTGTTTCCTTATATTTGGAAGACTTTTTTTATTGCGGATTTGGTAGTTTGTTTTCTTATGTTCATGTGCTTCCAACATTTAGTTATGTGGATTAGTAAATGAATTTCATAAATTGGTTTTTAATTTGTGTTTTAAGGGATTAGTTCGGCTATTTGACTCATAAGTGTTTCATTACATTCAAAGTTTTAAGAAATAATTAGGTAGTTCGGTTAGTAGACTAAATATCGTAAAAAATCGAACTCGGATGTTCTTAAGTTCGGTTTGTTCGCAAATTTGTAATCTAACCGAACTCAGCTACAAAAAAATTTCTGAAGTTATAGAGTTGTATTCGGTTACCTGCAAAAAAAGGCTGGTAACCGAACTTATGGGTTCATAAACCAGCCTTAGTGTAGTTTTAGTTCGGTTACCTGCAATTTTTTTGCAGCCAACCGAACTTATGGGTTCATAAACCAGCCTTAGTGTAGTTTTAGTTCGGTTACCTGGAAAATTTTACCAGGTAACCGAATAATACTCTGTATTATTTTGCAGGTAACCGAACTTGGTGGTCCACAAGTTCGGTTGGTTCGCAGATTTTTCAATCTAAACGAACTCACAACAACAATATTTTAAAAGTTACAGTGTAATGTTCGGTTACCTTGTATTATATTGCAGGTAACCGAACTTGGTGGTCCACAAGTTCGGTTGGTTCGCAGATTTTTCAATCTAACCGAACTCACAACAAGAAAATTTCAAAAGTTACAGTGTAATGTTTGGTTACCTTGTATTATTTTGCAGGTAACCGAACTTGGTGGTCCACAAGTTCGGTTGGTTCGTAGTTTGGTGGTTTGCACTGTTCTGTTACCTTGGATTTATAGAACCAACCGAACCTCTGAGTTTGGTTTTATCGATGCATTTCTTATGTAACCGAACTATGTATTTTGAAATTTGAATGACACAAATTTCAAGTAACGGCTATTTTTATAGCCGTTATACACCTCAGTGGTATAAATATGTGTCTCATAGTTGACATTTTGTCTCAAAATCTTCTAAAAATGGCAGCTGCTACTCCTAAATTTACTCTAGATGAAGATCTTTCTCTTTGCAGAAACTACATACTATACTATCCAAAGAGGGGTGAAGAAAGAAGAATGAATGGTATTATGAGTCAAAGTTATTGGGGGAAAATTCATGAGAAATTCTGCTCCGACACAACAAACCCTCATAACCGTGATCATATAGCTTTGTTCATTCGATTCGGAAATATTAGAGATAGTGCTGTGGAATTTATGGCTTTATTTCGTATTGTAAGGTGGTATCGACTTAGGGGTGAAGGATTCGCCGAAATCATTTTAACATCAAAAAACGAATGGCGAACATGGAAGAGAAAGGATTTCAAATATGAAGATCATTTCTGCATCCTTAAAGACTTTCTCATAACGCGTTTCGGATATTAAATGTTATGTAGCTTTAGTTTTAGTTCGGAAATGTCCTCTAATTTCATTTCCTAACTGAACTTAAGTCTTGTTGTCTCACTGTTCGGCGATGTCATGTATCCAATATGAAAAAAAAAGTTCCAAAAATAACAATCTCTAATTCTTACGAAAATGTTCAAAGCATAACCCAAAATAAGACCTTATTCCAAAAAACACAATCTTTGATTATTATGTTGATGTTCAAAACATACTTATTTTAATTAATGGTACATTTAATCATCCGCAAGGGAAATTGAACCTTCGTGTATGATTTTTTCCGAATCCTTCAAAGTTTTCCACATCTCCATGTTATGCTCATTACATAATGCACCAACCCAACATTGTGTCGGGGTTAAATCCATGCCAATATGAGTGTCCGCATATCGGAGGCAGTGGACAATCGTCTTCTAATCGGAGGCCTATAAAATGGTTGTTGTTAACAAATGCAATCACCACTCTCCTATGTCTAAGTTGCTCGACACATATTTTTGTTTTCGGAGTGTATGTGAAACTAGCACCTTTTGAGAAATAGTGAACCACGCAATTGAATGCTTCGGTGATTAAGTGCCCACATATCGGAATGCCCATCCAATGATCCCTTGTGATTGGATCCCCCCCATGGAGACGCATTTGATACCTAACAAACTACACATTGAGACTAGCATCCCCATCAGACAACATTGTCTTGTAAAATTCCGGTTTGTCCTTTAGCTTCATCAACAACCTTTGCCGGACGTAAGTGATTTGATTATCATTATACAACTTCGCACCTTCGGTGAAAGGCCCTAGTTGTTGTATGACAACGTGGAATCCGCAATTACTATCCGGAGGGACGTTATCGGTGGATATGACGTACTTTCTAATATATAGAGGTAGCTCTTCCAAGTACGTTCTATCAACAAAAGGTGGTGTATCATCAATTGATCGACTTCTTTCTTGTATGCGGCATATTTGAGCCTTAAGCTTCACGTCTCGTTGAATTGGTTGGCTAGGTTCCGATGGAGTAGGTGGGGTTGCGAGCGTAACATCGGTCCTTTTTTCTTCATATCCCGTTCACTTGTTTCACCCTTTTCCATAATATTCCTAGACCTTTTCTTATAATCTTCTTGGTACTTCGCCGCGGTATGCTCATGCCCACAAGTATCTCTAGTAAAAGGGGTCATTTCACTTTTCCTCTTAGACAACACCTTTGCATATTCTCTTACTTGTTTTTTTGTTTCTTTGGTGATTGGCCTACCTTTGCCCTTGCCTTTTTTCGGTTCGTGCACATTCTCCGAAGTGTGTGGATAAACGATTGGCCGCATGTCATCCCAAAAGATTTTCTTTTCGAGTTTGTTCATGTTCTTGTATATCTCGATAACGATTCTTCCCATCTCATTGTCACCAAACTCTTCTCCGACATCGCCCTTTGGAGGAGGGACAAAACTTAATTGTTGCCAATATGGATCTATATCGCTTAGAGGGATTATTCCATGTTCATACTTAACTATCATATGGGGACAAGGGAGTCCCATAGACTTCATCATGTTGCAAACACACACCTCGTCCGGCTTGGTTCCCCACATGTCAATCAAATTCACCTCTACCATTAACCTCTTAATGCAAGCACGTGAAACATTATAATGGAGTCCCTTGAATAACCAAAGGTCCTCCATTTTCTTGATGTTACCATCTTTTTGTACAATCCTTTTGTACTTCATGATGCGGCTTTTTTGAAACTTCTCTTTAATTCTATCAATCTCGCGGTTGAAGTAATTCTCCATTGCGTTAAACACAATCACAAAATTATCGACTCATCCAAAAAGAGTTTTCTTCAACCGGTGGTGAGCCGATTCTACCAAACTTGTCGCTTGATTCCCAAAGTGTTTATGGTGGTTGGTAAATGCATAAACGAAGCGCTCTTTGTGCGGTTGATAGGTGTCTAAAACACCTAATTTTATATCTAGTATTTATGCTTTCTTTGCTATTGTCTTCATGAATTGTGTCTCTTATGTTTGATTTTGATTTTATTAGGTACTTTGGAGTCATTCGGAGCAAAAGAAGGAGAAAACGACAATTTGTAGTGTAATGAGCAAAAAGGTCAATTCATAGACGAGTGATACTTGGAGCCAGCTAAAGTTATGCACCAAAAAAGGTGGAGAATATAGTGTCAGTTTCCCAAAACTGACAGTTTAGTTAAACAAAGATTTAAGCTGTCGGTTATTCGGAACCGACAAGCTTAATATTTGTGAATTTCCCTTATCAGCAACTGGGTGCCGATAGCAACTTCTTTTCCTACACGCTCTACTATTCAGAGAGAATCGTTTTTTCTCTCATTCTTCTCGGCGACTGCTGTGTGTCTGAGAGTCACAAAAATTTAGAGATAAGAATGGGTTTTGAGTTCGAGCAGTTGCAAATTGATGCAAGGAAATTGTTGAGGGTTTGACATTGATGGCTAAGCAGATACAGTTGGAGATGTTGCTACCAAGATAGATCAGAGGCCGTGAAGGAGATGGTTTTTGTAGGAAGAATGTGAGAGTTTAAGGAAGTTAGGGTTTAGAGTTGTATTTGGAATTGATCTGTGAAGATGAATTTCAGTCGAAATCGATGAAGATGATATACTTCCGTTGATTGGTGGTCGCTTTCGAGGCGAACCCGGTGGTTTAATGGGATTTGAATTGAAGAAGGAGAAGAAGAACTAAATCCAAATATGATATTGATGATTGTTCTTTGTTCGGCGGGAGATGGGTCTATGGTGGATGGATCGGATGAGGTTTGAGCAAGCAGTTTTGATGCCGAGAGAAGATAAATTGAAGGGTTTGGATACATCCAAGTCAAGAAGGAAATACAAATGGAGTTATTTATGGAATTGAAATCGATTCGATGGAGATGGATTTGTGGTGTTTTTGAGATGGCCATATAATTTGAAGTCTGTATGAATCTCAAGAAGAATATTGAAGCATCAATGGAGAGATTGAAGTTCAGTGGCAGAATCAGTTGCATTGCAATTGCAATTGCAGTGAAAAAGGAGCTGAGAAATATGGTGGAAGTGGTCAAGGCTAGTGATGTTGTTGGTTGTTTGCAGTTGCAGCTGGGAGAAGAAGATGGATAGCTCCAATCTGGTGATGCTCGAGTGGATGCGGAGAATGGCTCAGGTTATGAAACTGAACGAGTTACAGCTGCAATTCAGGCACTGGTGGTTTTACAAGGAGATGGCAGTACTGCGGAAGCTGTAATTTCCGTAACATAATGAATATATGTATGTTAGGTACAGCTGAACTGAAATGAGCCGAGTCTGCTGCAGAGTTGTTGTTGGTACTTGTACTGGTACTGGTGGATAGAATGGATTACTGGCAAGATGATGGTATAAATTTATGCTGTGGTGTTATAGGGAATTGAGTGATTGCAGGTGTTGAGTTTGTTGGCCTCTAAAACAGACTGAGGTTGCAGTTCAAATGGTAGTGATGCTGTCTGAATGATGGATGATTGCGGATGAAAGTAGGATAAATGAATGTTAGGTTTACATATTGCAGCTGAATTGGTGTTGGCCTTGAGATACAATGCAGAGAATGGAATGGCTCGAGTATGCTGTGCTCAATGAGCAGCAGCCAGAAGTGGAGCATTTGCATGGATGAATTGGTGGTGTTGCTGTGTGTTGAATGGATTGGAATAGAAATCACAGTCAAAGGAGTCATCGCTGGTGATTGGCCAGGGATTTAACTGAAGTGCAGTTATGGCTTGGAAAGGAGCTGATGATTTTACACAACTGAAGGTTATGTAACAACCATGTTTGTGTTTGCGAGAGACATTGCATGTGCTTGGTGTTGATTGCAGATTATAGAGAATATTTGCAGCTGTAAGTTATGATATGAATGATGCGGAGATGAGAAGTAAGTGGTGCACTGCTGTTGCGACATTGCTTGGTGTTATAGAGTTATGAATCTGATCTAGGAAAGGAGGAATGGAAGAATTGAGAACTACAGGGAAGAATTGAGAGAATGCAGAGCCGTCATGGCTTGACTGAGGTTGTGGTGTGGAAACATTGTGCAACACAGCTCTAGCAATGACTCACCCAATGATGTCACTGAGTTGATTCACTGACTCGGTCTGCTTGACCCGAGTTGACTCAGTTGACTTTCCGAGTTACCAGTTTGACCGGTGACCGGGTGGACTTTGCCGGTCACCTGAGCTACTTCCCGGTGGCTTCTCCGGCCAATTTCCATCCATAATACCAGTTTTCCGGCGACATATTTTTGGCAAGATTTTTACATGGGTTTCTCACGCACATGGGCTTGTTGGACCACTTGGACTTTGGGCTTTGAGGACCTAGTTTTGGAAAGATGAAAAGCCACATAAGGAGAAAGTTTCCACTTTTTTGGGGATGACGTATTTTTTTTTTCTACTTGGAGTTTTGGAGAGCGGCGACTAGGGTTTGCTTTTCATTTGTTTTTCATCTTCTTCATTATTTTATTATTGATTATGATTATGATGAACTCAAAAGCTATGAGTAACTAAACAACTATTATTGGTTATGGGATAAAGTGGATTTCACAACATGATATTTGAATCTATGAATTAGTTTTTTCTCAATAAGTTATTGTTTATGATTCATGGTTTATATTGTCATATGATTTGATTGTTTATTTTGTTGAGTCCGGAATCAATCCGATTTGCATTCATTTCTAAAGCTATATTAGGGTTTTTAATACGAAAAAGTTGTTTATCCCTGATTCTAAGTAGCATAATTGTGGGTAGTGCTTGTAGTGATATATCCTACTAGTCACAAATGAATCATAACCTTGGTTAAATTGAATTAGTGCTTTTACACGTTTGATTGCCTTGATTAGTCTTATTCCATAGAAATTAGTGCTTTAAGGGAGTTAAATTTAATTGTGCTATTACACTTTAGGTTGCTTTCTAGAAAGAATTCACATATGCATCTTTTAATGTGGTTGTGATGAAATCAGGGAATTAGCGGGATACTTGCGATCAAGGTATCCTAGGACTTTTAGTAAATGAGAGATTAAAATTTCAATTCTAGTCATTGATGAAAATACATGTTTGTGAATGATACTATCCCGTGACCAATATCTTCTCTTTACTGTATTCAAATTATTTTATTTTCTTTGCTCTATTTTATTGCTTAGATAAAACAAAAATCCCCCCTTGGTTACTAAGAAACTGAAATTCTATAAAAACAAAAGCCTCTCTGTGGGAACGAACTCTTTCTTATCACGTACTTCATTTATATTTAGTAGAGTGGGAAAGTGAAATTATTTTTGCTCGGCTGACAACCGATCAGCGGTTCCAACCATTGCTTAACCACATACGTTACAATATCCTCGGGATATTCGGGGCTAGACAAATGTTCGATAAATGCCGCAAGATTTAGATTATACTCTTCTTCGGTGAGAGACCAAGTCAATGACTCCCATTCACCAGAGAAAGCAACCCATTTAGCGTGATTTATAGTGTATTGTATATCGAATTCCTCTTTTGCATCCGCTTGTTCATCTTCCGGTAGCTTACTAATCTCTTCAAATGCTTTCCTCTTTGGTGGACAAATTTGAGGCTTGCACCTATTCATCACATTACACCATATATGGAACGTACAAAGCATATTATGTGCTAATGGGAAGACTCTGTCTATTGCGTTCATTAATGTTACATTGTTGTTCGTCACTATATCATCTCGGTATATGGCCTTCACTTGTTGTAGCGCCCAAGTGTAACTTGGTTCTTGCTCATCTTCTAGAAAACAAAAAGCAACCGTAAACGGTGACTTCGTCGAGGTACGACCAACAATGTTCAACAATGGCATCTCGTATTTGTTAGTCTTGTAAGTGCAATCCATTATTAGAACTTGATGGAAGCATTGAGCCAATTGAACACTCTTCGGATGCGCAATGAAGAGATGCGTTATTTCATCTTCCGTACCTACCTTCTTTTGAACCGCGTAGCCTTTCTATTTAGTGCAAAAAATAATTGTTGCATCACTTGTCTATCCTTCCATTCATTCCTTTTAATTGTATCAATTGCATTGTAAATGGTGGTCAAAGATGATACATTATCCTTGTTATTATCCTTTAGTAAGCGAAGCATGTTAATTGGTGAAATTCCCATTCTCCTAAATTTAGTTATTTTCTCCATTTCTCAAGGAGTGAGCCTTGCGGCCATTGCATTTTCTTTAAGATCATCCGGACGAGGGTGGTTATGATGACCTGCCACCTTATCTTTAGATAGAACCCATCCATTCTTTTTTTTTGCACTTACTAAATACTAGCTTGAACGGACATTTAATTTTCTTTGAGCACGTTTTCTTCTTCCTCGTCGTCTTTCCTTTATACACATAACCCTTCCTCTTGTGACTAACATCGGGATCTCCACTTCTCTCACAAACCATTTCAAAACGAGGTTGGCTTTCTTTTCCATTCAAAACTAATACGCACATGGCTTTCTTGGCATGCTCGCTAGCCCAATCTTCGCATCAATAGGTTTATCAAAAACCAAATCATTCACATAGTGATGAGATGTATCTTCAAACAACATGCCAACCGGAGAAGGTTGATTATCCATTGGTATAGGTTGACATTCAATCTACAAGAAATGGAACAACATCAATTGCAATCACAAATCAGTTCGGTTACATGATAATTTTATCGGGATAACCGAACTCAGAGTTCGGTTTGTAAAGCAAGTTGACAACTAACCGAACTTTACGCATACTAAATCAAGTTTTATTGTACGTAAGTTCGGTTAGATAGTTGGTTGGTATGAAGTTTGCGAACCAACCGAACTTTATACACTAATGTGGAATCTTAATTTACATAACTTCGGTTAGCTATTGGTTGCAAACTAACCGAACATATAGACCCTAAAGTTCGTTTACATTTCGGCCAAACCGAACATAACACTATAATCCTATTTACAAAGTTCGGTAACATGTCCGTTAACCGAACTTCAAAAAACCTCCATTATTGGAGAGTTCGGTAACCTGCGTGTTTAGAAAAAGTAACCGAACTACGCTTTCAGATGAGTTCGGTTACATGTTCTTCACACAAGGTAACCGAACAAGCCCAAATCTACTTAACAAATTCACATTTTTTTTTGAAAATTTGGACCAATTCAACCAACATTATCTAAGTTTAGAGCATACCTGGGTACCCAAATCGTCTTCCTCCGGTTGTGGTTTGTAAAATCCATCGTTTTCATCTTGAGATTGGCTTTGGGGAAGAATACATTCACCATCATTAAAATTAGGTGAGACCCCAGTGGAATCTGCCTGGCTATTAGGTGAAAGTAATTCGCAGAGTTCTTGAGCAACCAGAACTTCGGTGCAGATATCATTTTCCAAATCAAAAGAAACTATAACTCTCTCGAGAGTTCTGATTCCCCGTTCATCAACTGGAGTTCCAAGCCAGTGAAGAGATCCATTAACAAGCGCAGGCTTAGTCCTATTTGGGCGAGACAAGCAAATGTCACAAGGAATGATATTTGGTAATGTTTTCCATGAATTTGAACCCAACGTGTATGCATTAACTCTACAACCATAAAAAACTGTATCACCATAATAACGGAAGACATCTATTCTTATAATCTTGTAATCGTCAATCACAACATTATACCCAAGTCCAAAGTTGTACGTTCCCTCCCAAAACGTATCTACATTTTGCTTATAATGATCTATTATTACTGGCTGGGGTAATAGCTTGTATTCCCTGGCAGATGAATTTCGAAAACCAAAGACTTACCTTTTTAATAAACTTCATTAAGATCAAACCATTACAGGAACCAACTATATGGGTTGTATGACTTGCATCGTTGTAAATAGGTCGACATCTGAATGGATAATTTATCTTGACAATCGGACACTCATAAGATGTAGATAGCAATAATGGTGATCCACAAAAAATTTCATGGCGCCTATGATTTTTTCTCATAATGGATGTAAACCTACCCTGTTCAATAGCATGTTTATACTGATTATTATTTAAAAAAAAAACGGTCTTTGAATAACTCGCACCAATGTTTGCATACGCACCTGAATCTAAAGATCGATTTTACAGGTAAGAATGACAGAATATCGACAATGATTTCCACTAGAGGACTTGGCATTATGAATGACTCTTTCATCACTTCTTGAGGGGGTTCAGCAGTATCCACCATTTTTTGAGGTAATAGAGGCTCAGTATGGCTTTAGGGTTAGCAAGTATGTGGAAGTATCCATCATTGTTTATTCAAGGTGCGTCCCACTTCTACGGATGGGAATAAAGTTGTGGAAGTGCATGGCGAACGTGCCAATAACATTGCAGTTCTTAATTAATTGTTGAGTGTTAATCTCAGCAATATTGATGAAATTGAATCGAAATTTTTAGGCACATAAAATCATATGAGCCAGGTGAATTACTACTAATCAACTCAAACCAAACAATCATTACAGAACTCAAACATCATACATTAGCAAGTGATCCAATATTTCGGTGAAAATATGCGTAGCAATCTTTCCATTCCCAGGTAGATGTCTCATGACCCCATCTGACAATCACAAATCTCTTGAAAACTATTTCGGTGATGGTTTTCACTTTTTCTTTTGTGTCTTGCATCTGATCTCTCCTCCTTGTCATTCCTTAGGTTTTGCATTCCTCCTCGTTTTCTTTCAAGATAAGTATTGGATTTAAGAGACACTAGGCTCTCAACATACGCTTCCAGCTGAGAAGACTTTGCTGAGATGTCAGGAATTCTCACAAGCCTAGATGTTTTATGTTTTGGGTCATAGATAAGTAGTTCAACCCCATCTTCTACATCATTCACAAAAAGAACCACACCATTCACAAAATCCATTAATTCCATCTGCTGAGAGTACAGTGGAATAGACCTCTCAAAAGAATCTCTTGTAACACTGTAAACCTTCGTCCAAGATTCCTTAACTCCATAATTTTTCATAGCCCATGTCTCGATATTCATATCGTAGCTGCCAAGTATGCACAGGCAACCATCTAAACTACCCAACAAAACATCAACAAAAGGTGACTCTGCCTTGCTATCATGCCGCAGCAGTAATTCGCCGAGTTTTCTAGTAATCGGAACTTCAGCGTAAGTATTGTTATCCAAATCAAAAGAAACTATAACTCTAGAGACAGTTATGTATCCCTGTTCGTTGACCGGAGTTCCAATCAAGTGAAGAGATCCATTAACAAGTGCAGGTTTAACCTTCTTCGGGGGAGCAAAGCATAATTTCGTAAGGAATGATATTTGGCAATTCTTTCCATGAATTTGACCCCAACGTGCATATATTAACTCTAGAGCCGTAGTAGATATTTACATCATTACCATAGTAGACATCAATTCTCATAATCACGTAATCATCAATGATGCTACTATACTCAAGCCCATAGCTGCACGTTCTGTACCGACCGTTCATATCAGGAGCATCCCGTTCATAGTGGCGTTTTATTACCGGCTCCGACAATAACTTGTATTCCATGGTAGATGGATTCCAAAGGAAAAAACCACAATTTTTGATATTCTCTGTCTTCCAAGGACCTATGCTCTTCATTAAGATCAAACCATTACAAGAACCAATAATATCGGTCATATCAGGGAAAAAAGAAAGAGAGTTGAATGATAGCGATCCACAAATAATTTCACGGCAGTTGAGGGTTTTTCTCATAATGGATGTATACCTTCCCTGCTCAATAGCATGTTTATGATGACTCTTGATAAAATAAGGGTCTTTTGTTTCACATTGTTTCTCGATCTGCTAGGACCTAGCTAGTGTCTAACTATACGTCAAAACCAAAATATCTTTGACTAGGTAAATATTTGGGAAAGTATATAAAGATTACACGGAATGTTGTCATTTTGCAATCTTCATTTATCTTCTCCGCACTTATGCTGCACGGACATCTTGCAATCTTTATTTATCTTCTCCGCATGTATACTGCACGGACACCTCGGTGGTCTTCTCTTCACGTTCACTTGAACTTTTAGTATACGTGTTATATTCTAATATGGTCGTTCTCATTTCTCATATCCATAGAAAATTCGCCATTCAGATGTGTGTGTGTTGTAGAAACCTTTCTACCAATAAATTGGTAACGATAATAGTTTCTAAACAAAATGTCTTAAGATTGTTGGATAAATAACTTTGTTACCGATTCTCCAATAATACAACTCATGTATTATCCACTGATCCGTTACAACTTCTTGTAACACGGTTTTCACTTATGTATTACATTTTATAATACCAACAACAAACAAGAAAAGAATGATAAAGAAAAGATGACCAATCGAAATAAAACTTAAGCAAACTTACTTGAGTGTATCGAAGCGAGTAATCTCTTTGCTTAAGACATTTACCTCGCTTCGATACACCCAAGTAAATTTAAGCGAGTAATCTCTGCATTGCTCAGCATTGGCAATGTAAATAGATGTTGTCAAACCACACTGACCACCTACAAAGGCAACCATCCAATTACCCAAGGGCCATATTTAAAAGTTTTCTATATCATCATTTGATTTATGCTGCTAGTATATTCGGAGAATTTTTTTAATTTATCCTCCTAGTTTTGTTATTAATTACATGCTTAAAAAAAAAAAAAAAAAAACTACTAGAAAAGAAAGAATTCTTTAATGAGAATGGTAAATTTATTTTAACAACAGACTCGTTAAATGATCAGGCCTGTCCGACCCGTAAAAGTAGCTGGCAGTCCGGTCTTCCCCCCATATTATACCCTACACCTTCCTGACGAAAACTAAAACCCTAATCTTACAAATACAAAAGAATTAAAAATTAATAGTAGAAAAAGAAAGAGATCTGTGATGTCGATCCTCCCAGACGAACTTATGGTTGATATTCTATCATTGTTACCCGTGAAATCGATCTTAAGATTCAGGTGCGTATGCAAAAAATGGTACGAGTTATTCGAAAACCCTTGTTTTATTAAGAATCCTCGTAAACATGTTATTATAAAAGGTGAATTTAGGGGCTTTTGTAGGTTTAGACATCAGTTATTTCAAACACCATTACCCTCTGAATCTTCATTATTATCATCTAAATCTAATGGGTGTACCGAGCCAATAGTCGAGATGGATTATCCATTCAAATCTCAATCTAATACTAATATAACGGTCCTTACTATACTTGGTTCTTCAAATGGTTTGATCTTAATGAATTTTATAATGGTTAATAATTCTACACATGTTGGTATTTTCCTTTGGAATCCATCAACCAAGGAATACAAGCTAGTACGGGAGCCGGTCGGAACATACAGTTTCGATGGAAGACACTATGGGCTAGGTTATAATCGCATAACTGATGATTACAAGATTATAAGATTAGATTTCTCGCATAATTATGAAATGGACCGGTATGATGATAGCTGGGACTGGGATAACTACGATCCTGAGGTTTATTACGGTTGTAGAGTCAATGTATACACATTGGAAACAGATTCATGGAGAACATTACCAGATATGATTCCTTATGACATTCGAGACCGTCCTACAAATAGGACTAAACCTGTACTTGTTAATGGATCTCTTCACTGGGTTGGTACTCCTGCAGATGGAAAGGAATTGAAAACTGTCTCAAGAGTTATAGTTTCTTTTGATTTGGAAAACGATATCTGCGTCGAAGTTCCAGTTACTAAACAGCTCTGCGAATTGCTTTTACCTGATGGCAAGGCAGACTCCACTGCAGTCTCACCTAATTTTGACGATGTTTTGTTGGGTAATTTAGATGGTTCCCTTTGTATAGTCGGTGGCTTCTTAACAGATACCTACGAAATCATGAATATTGAGATATGGGTTATGAAGGATTACGGAGTAAGAGAATCTTGGACTAAGATTTTCACTCTCACAAGAGATTCCATCGAGCGGTCTATCAATGTTTCTATGATCTCTCAGGTGGAGTTAAAGGATTTTGTGGATGGTAAGGTTCTTTTTGTGCGTGATGCAAAAGATGAGCGTTCACTATTTATATATGACCCAAAACATGAAATGTCTAGACTTGTAAGACAACAAGGTATCTCGATTTATGATTGTCATCTGGAAACTTATGTTGAGAGCCTAGTGTCACTTAATTCTGGTTCGAAATCATGGCATGACAAGGAGAAACCAAGATAATTAGAAAAAAATCTCAAGAACGAGAAGGAGATTATTACATGCAACGCAAAAAAAGAAAATTAAGGCAAAAGATTACTCTGGGTTAATTAAGGTAGACATTTTTTTTTTGTTCATCATGCTGTTTTTAGAAGCAATAAACCAATATTAGATTGGTCATATTTCGTTTTCATTCTGGATATTGAATCGTGTTTTTTTATCTTTTGTAAATCGGCAAAGTGTTGAAGAATCGAACAACTAACCTCATATCGCATGAGCGTCATATGCTCTAGGAACATAATAAATGCCTTTCGGAAACGTAGATCTCGGATGAAAATCATGATTCACATATATGAAAGAGAAGTCAGACTAAATCATTTTCAAAACGTTATCCTTTTTCTTTTTGTGCATCATTGAGATGGGATCAATTTTTATATCTGCAAAAATGGAGGAAATTTCCAAAGGTGTCTAGTTTTAATTAGTTATTCCCAAAATTTTTGTAAATTACCAAAAATGTTTGAATGTGTACCCATTGCTTGACATTGTGTACCCAATATGATGAACACACACTTATAATGTGTGCACATTATATATTTTTTGGAATTTTTAAAAAACTAGACATTTTTAGTAAATAACTTTCTGCAGGGTACACTTTTGGGTATTGACCCACTATTCTTCTTTTTAGCGTATACAAAACAAAAACAAAAAAAAGTCTTCAGATTTGATATTTTTGCACAAATGACAAGTTGGTGCAAGTAACCTGCTGCAAAGCTAGACTTGGATCCTTGGGATATCCAGCCAGGCCTAGCGGTCCCACTGCGAACCTAGCTATAACCCATTGCAATATTGGAACATGGCAACATTTTTCCGAGCAACGCAAACTGAAACATTGCAATATTGTTCGTCTTCTAAGAGATCACAGATTTTCACAACTCTAGCCGTTCTAGTTCGGATCATATAAAACCAGTGAGGTCTTATCTTTCAAAAATAGTACCATACTATTATGGTGTTCAGTGTACTGCCATCTTGGAATACTGAATGGAATTAATTACCATTGGTTGTCCGTTATTAGCTTTGGATTTAGTCACCATATGGAGCGGAGATTCTTGGTTTTGCGAATTCAGCTTTGGACTTGAAAGAATATTGATGTTGTCATACCACATTGATAACCTAGTATTTTAAGAACGCGCAATTGGGGGATATAAAAGGAATTGGGGGATATTGATTACTTCTCCCAACCCATGGTGTCTGCTAAGGGGTGAGTTTTGGGTATGAAAATACTAAAATACCCTTCCCTCAAAATAAAAATTAAAAAACTTAAAATCAAAAAACAAAATCATATCCCCATTTCCATCTCCACTTCTTATTAATCACTTTCAGGGTTAGAACTTTGAAACCCAAATATTCCCCATTCCCTTTCAAATTCTAAACTCTCTCCACTCTCTTTCAAATTCTCTTCTCCTTCTCACCTTCGGCTCCTCACTTTGGAAACGAATTTTTTTTTTAATTCGGAAGTGATGAAGATCATGCTTTAAAGTGATGAAGACCATGCCGGAATTGATGAAGACTATGCGGAACCTGAGTGCCGGCATGGTTGGTAACTAACATTCAATGCAGTAACTAAGTACGGATGCTCAATAGAAATTTATCAATGCCGATAGTCAAGTGAAAAAAAAATTGAAGTTTCCCCGGATACTTTTCATCATGTGCCGGCATAGAAATTTAAGCAACATACTATGCCGGAAACTGGTGCCGGCATGCTCGAGAATTAACTACTTGTGTCGGAAGTGGACTGATTAAAACCAGAAAAAACTCAAAACGGAATATTTTTTTACATCGCCGGAAGTGATGAAGACCATGCCGGAATTGGTGAAGAACCACGCCGGAAAATGGTGTCGGCATGCTCGATAGAAATCTATCAATGCCGGTAGTCAAGTGAAAATAAATTGAAGTTTCCTGGATACTTTTCATCATGTTCCGGCATAGAAATTTAAGCAAAATACTATCTTGAACATGTACCTAAGATGCTCGAAAACTAGATTACCATGCCGGTACCTGTTCAAAACCAGAAAAAAATCAACATTCTGAACAATTTATGAAAATTTCCAACAAATGCCGGCATGGTTTTTTGGTTGAATACCATGCCGGCACCAAGTTTTTTCAGCTGCAACAATGGTGGATTCAAAGAAAAAAAATCAAATTTTCAACCTCTTAGCAACAATTCTCTCTTCACAATCATCCTCCACTTCCACCAAAAAAAGTTCCCTCTCAAAAAAATTTTCCATCTTTCTACTCTCATCTCATTCACCCAAATACAAATACACACTAATCATTTAACAAAATCTTAAGATTTTACTAATTATTATTAATCACTAATCCTGATTAGTGATGGGTATATTAGGATTTAAAAAAATACTTTGATAAGGGTGACCCCGACCGAATTGATATTTGGACTTTTTTTGTCCTTTTCCTTTATCCCCAATTCCTTTTTTTATCCCCAATTGTGGGTTCTATTTTAAGGTAACCCATTTTACCCAGTGAGAAATAATTAGTTGAGTACAGCTGGAATGACATGTGTACTTTAAATAGGCTGTCTATAGGAAATGGACTTATATCTGTGGTGACTCGCTAGTTGAGCAATGGAATGTCAGGAATCACATCAACTGATGATCAAAATCAAACCAGCCTCCACTGTGGTACTTTCTTTCAGAACCTTGCTCTGGGCATGAGACACTTGTATGAATGTAAGGAGATTTTGTTATGGTTTTAGTTCTCAGTATAACATGCTCCCCTGCTACGCAGCTAGAAATTTGGATACTCCACTCTTTTTCTTGGAAAAAATGAAAGTTCTGGGATACCTGGGAATTCCTTGAAAGTGTCGTATCCGATCACAAATGCAGTTATAACTCCTTATATATGAAGCTTTGGATCCTTGTCCATTGCATGGAGTTGCTTTCATAAAAAGACTACACTACAAAATAAAACCTGATCAATATTGTTGTTGGCATTATGCATGAATTTTTACGAACCTAAAGTGGGGCCTAGGTAGATTGATTGGGCCAATCGAAATTTTATTTCCACCACAAACAATGATAAAGGGTGTCTAAATTTATTGAAACTTCCAAAATTACCCTCAAAAAAATATTAATATTACTAAATTACCCATCAACTCTTAATAATAAACCTAAAACTAAAATCAGTTATCATTTTCCATCTCCTAAACCGATTCTTGTCTTCTTCTTCTCCCTCTTTTTTTCATTTTTTTGAAACCAAAACATCGTGGATTATCGACGATCCAAATACGATTAATCGTTTTCTTCTTCTATAAAATGTCGAAACCATCAAGATACAAACAAGCAATCAAGGATCACTTAAACTAGTGATCGTAACCCTTAATTGTTAAAGCAATTGGAAACAAACCGAAGAAGAAAACAATGCTCGAGAAGAAGCATCTCTAATCGAACAACAACGAGGAGGAAATGGGTCGAATCAGTACTTTTCTATGAACCTAATCCTGTAAACTAGGTTTTAGTAACATGCAATCGCTTAGAAATCGAAATTTTTGAAATCAAAACATTTGCTTGTTCACAGAGTCGGATTACGTTAATGTCTAAGTAACCCGATTTATTTTAGAAACGGGTTATGTTCTTAAACTTATAGACCGATTGTTCTGCATGTAAATTAGAATCGGAAGACATTAATGTATAAATAGTCCGATTATTGTAGCCATTGTTTCTGTAACTAATTTTTGTTAGAATCGGATTACACATGTGTTCACAAAAACCGATTATGTAGCCTTAAAATTCTTATATGCTTAGTCAATAATCGGACTTTATATGTATATCGATAAAACCGATTGTTGGTTTTATAGTTAGAATCGGGTTACGTTAGCACTTGAAAAATCCTATTGATTGTTTTATTGTTAGAATCGGATTAAATGAGCAGTTTAGTAAACCGATTGTGTATTTGTTATGTTCTGAATCGGTTTTTATATGTATATCGAGTAAACCAATTGTGTACCTTGACTTAAAAAAAATGCATTCGATTCCATTGTTGTTTACTGCTTAACTCCGTATTGTACAGGCCAAACAAGCGCAACCAACGAAAGCAAGCCGAAAAAAAATATAAGAGGAAACATGACCTTGCTTCTCCTAAGCCTTTGGCACCTCGTCGAAAAGACAGTGAAAATTTGAATGATTCGCACCGAAGGTCCACGGGTAGTACAACCAAAGGGATCAGCATCAATGACTCACCACCTCAAGCGGAGCAACCAACAGACGAATAATCTGATTCCGATACACCTACTGAACAAGAAGGTGGAGAAGAAGAAAGTTATGAGGAAGTTCATGAGAAAGAAATTAGTGGCAAGGAAGGTGGTGAAGAAGAAAGTAATGAGAGTGAAAGTGATGAAGAAGAAGGTGAGGATGAAAGTGATGAAGAGATAGGAGAAGTTCAAGAACAAGTGCAAGAACAAGTCCAAGGAGGAGAATTTCAACAACAAGTCCAAGGAGGAGACGCTGAAAACCAAGATAAGATAGATGGTAAGAAGAAGAAGAAAGGGAACCACATGCCCGACCCACTGAAGATGTTTTCTCGCGGCCCTAAGGATACCGTTCACGGGTTACCCGGTGATGGAGGACAGATGTTATGGGGGTACAAAGACAGTTGGGACGTCGTCGTTTTCCATACAATAGTAAGTACCTAAACCTTATGCTATGTAACATAAAAATTATTATTCGTGTAGTGTTTTGAATGTTGTCCATCGGGTTTGTTTTGTTTTATAGGATCACAAGGATGTCGTTCGTCTTATGAAGCCAGGAATGTCAGTGAGTATGATGAGTCAATGGCCACTGCAAGCAATAGAATCAACCGTTGGAGAAGTTCCCGAAGTAATCGATCTAGTCAATTCAACGGGTTTGATGCCCGCAGTCAAGAATTTGGACCTTGGTTACGACAAACCTCTTTGTTCCGCCTTTGCCGGGAGATATTACGGGGAAACAGACACTTTGCATCTTCCATTTTTTAGAACTGACGATAACTCCAAATGATGCGAAGTTCATTATCGGGCTAAGCATAGAAGGTAAAGCAGTGAAGCACAAAGAGTACGAGCAAGAGCTTGAGTGGGATAAGATTTACGCGTTCACCAAGGATGTGTTCCAATGGTATGAGGAGAAGATCAAGTCGGAGATCTTGGTAGGCAAGTCAAAGCGAGGGATATTCCATCTCTCGAAGGCGAGGGACAGACTTCATGGGAACAAAGAAGCTTCGTGCCAATGGAAATGTGCTAACCAGGGAACGTATCATCGCCACGACCAATGCGTATGTCCCTCTACGTCCTAGGAGCTGTTATCTTCCCCGACGTTTCCGGTTCCCGTGTGAGCGCCAACTTTATCCAGATGTTGCAACCATTTGACAAGATTCACGAATACTCTTGGGGCACATCCATGGTTGCACACTCGTTGAACGAGTTGAGAAAGGCTTCTAGGGCTCAAAGGAACCAAATCGGAGGGAATATGGCATTTCTACAAGCGTGGATATATTTGCACTTCCCAATATTTGTTGAAAGGGATTTTGAGAACAAGGAATGGGATGGAAGGTATTATGGAGACACGTACACCTACAAAAATAAGTTGAAGCACCAAAAAAGGGATTATCTGAGTTGAGACGCCAGTTGGACAACTTGACGACGAAATATGTTGTCTTTGATCCTTACAAAAAGGATTTGGATAAAGGAAAAGGAAAGAAGGTTGGGTGCGAAGAGCAAAGTGATTATTGGGGGCCTTTGTTTCACCAAAGAGGATATGTAATGTACAACCCATCGAGAGTCGCAAGACAATGCGATTACGTACAAATAATCCCAAAGGAGCACAAGATGTTCAAAATCAATGAGAAAAAACCAAATCATATGATAATGATATCGACATTGTTCACAAGCCTTTACCATCATGTGATTATTGGGAAGACAGAGCTTTTCACAAATATCCTCTGCAAGGTCCATCTCGAACAGATGATAATGCAAATCCGGATTACATGCCGTGGTACCTGAATGTTTCGCATACTCGAGTGATACGAGTAGATGAGAGGCCCAAGATAGAGGACAAAGATACAGCTCTCGAATTCCCGGTGCGTATCGTTACTCAACTACGGTTTTGTTAATGGTTTTAGCATTATATATTGAATGTTTGTTCTTTGAAATTGAAACAAAGAAGACGAGTCGGGCACTTGATAACCCAAGCAAAGCTAGAAATCAGGGAAGGGAAAAATGTTAACGCCAATAAAAAGCTGATCGATGAGTTGAATGGGTCTCGAAGATGTAGAAGGCGGTGCAAAGTTTGGGGAGATGGAGGCGGAGGAGGAGGATCAAGGAAGAAGAGGACCCCAAAAGGATGAGATCGAAGGTGCATCGAGCGGCGCCCAACACGGTAAACGAGGACGCGGTGGGCGTGGCCGTGGTGATGGACGTGGTCGTGGTAGGGATGTTCATGAATGAATGGTTATATTCATGTGTATGTATTTAACTATGGATAATTATGGAGTCAAAACTTATGTCTTGTCTTAAACTTATTGTCGAATTATGTTTGGTTTCTTTTGAAAATTGTTCCTAGTTTATGAATGACTTATATTGGTTTCTTTTGAAAATTGTTTGTGTTTGTGAAAAACGTGATTACAATGTGTGTGCAAAAAATGCATATTCTGGCATTTTTTAGTCAGAATCGGATTACATGTCCCCATATGTAATCAGGTTACCGATGATTTCCAGAATGTTCGGCCAGAATCGGTTTACATGTACCAATATGTAATCCGATTGCCATGATGAAAAGTTATGTATCATTTTTTGCCTAGAATCGTTTAATATGTACCTACATTTAATCGGATTGTTTTGAAGAAAATTTACGTATCTTTTTTTTCCTAGAATCGGTTAACATATACAAAAGACCGATTTAGTGAGACGCATATTTTACAAGATTTTGTAAGGAAACAATCGGTCTATGTGATCATCTCTAAAATCCGATTGTTTAAATTGAATTAAAAAAAAATATCCGTTGACACTTCATCTATATAAGGACAACCTCTTTGAGCCAGTCCCACATGACACACTTAGCCTACAAAATGGAATGGGAACCGTTTGAAGATTGGTGTCTTGTTAAATCGTTTGCTAATACGTTCGTGAACGTCCAAATGAAATCTATTCAATGTTTTGGAAGAGAGTTAAAGAGTTCTTTTACGGACGTCGCGAATCCCAATAACTTAAGTAAATGGAGAGACTTGGATTTTCGATTCCAATACATAAAAAGCGCAATGCGAGAGTACGTAAAAGTTAGAAATATGGTGTACCACTATCATCCGCGAGCTCCTCTTAGGGAAAAAGTGAGTAATGCAATCATCTTTATACCTATGTCAAAAGTTCACATACTAACATTTAAGAATTCATTGAATTTCAGCTGGAACGTTTCAACGGGCTATGGAGAATCCGTAATGGGGAAACTAAGTTCATTCACCACAAAGAATATACGACGTTGTCCGAGCGTGCTCGGAGGTTCATTGGCTTAGCATTTGATGTGTCAAATTCTAGAATTCCCATACTGAATCCTACATATGTACTTCGCTAATTTCCCAAACTATGTAATGAATATTTTGTATCTGAAAGTAAGCTATAATCGGATTATATAGATATAATATATATAAATACCGATTGTTGAAATCAGTTTACGTGGGTATTGATTAAACTCCGATTCTGGGTTTACATCTTCATTCGGAATAAACCCAACCCAGAATCGGTTTACAAATGCACTAACATCAACCGATTCAGGATCGAGTCTTTTGGAAAAAAAATTAAATTTTTACAAGTGTTGATTATGCATTAATCATAGTTAATTTCAGGATTAACTTGATTAAACAATATTTAATTATCTGAATTACCACTAATTTAAGAAGGGCATATTAGGTATTAACATATATATTGGATAAGGGGTTTCTAAGAATTGTTACTCAATGACCCTATTTTGTCATGTAGCTATAGGCCTCAATTTATCTACCTAGGCCTCAATTTAGGAAGGAATTTTTAATGCAAACCGAGACATTGAAATATTGTTTTTAAAAAAAAGGGTTACAAATGTTTCCCCATAAAAACAAAAAAACAGGACAACTGCAAACGAACAACGAAGCGCAATAGAAAAAACAGAACCCAAAAAATGGGGGTACTTTTTAACCACATAAACATCACTCTGGTGGTTGAATTTGTCACATCCCAACTAGGTTGGCACCACAACCACAACCAATCTTTTCAGAAGCAAACTAGTCATGAGAATAACTGAAAAATATATTAGCTTTATTTACCAAAGGAAAACGAGACCAGAGAAAATAAGATTGATCTAGCTAACAGCGAAACTGTAGCAGTGGAAAATCCTACTACTACACCCCTTAAACAATCTATATAACAAATTATGAAACCATTGTGAAGAACACTTAAAGAGATTTTATTAAGTTTAGAAATCAATACAAAGAAGATAAAACCCTAACTTGGGAAACAAATAACTTTCTCTCTCTAAATTTCTATCTCAACTCTCAAAAAGACCTGTCCCAACCACAAGGGTGGCTGGTCCTATATATAGGGATTTTACATAGTGGAGGACAGTTAACAAAGCCCCTATTTTCGGATCTTACATGCGATATCTTCGCACCCATGTATCTGGCCTTCTCGCACGTGCTTCTCAACTTCTTACAGGTTCCATATTTTACCCGTGACTTTGTGACGTCACCGATTCTGGTCATTCGGGATATACTACGTGTGAATTTCATTCGCTCATTTCTAATTCGGTTAGCCCCGCGTGATTTATCGGCTATGTGGTATTTAACCCCTACATTTTGCCTCTTCTCTTAGCGATCTTTGTTGGAGAAAGAGCGATGAGAGAAAATTTTTCTTAGTCACCCTCGCTCCTTTACACAATGTATGTCGCACCCTATCAACTTTTCATATTCTTTTCAACCGACACGTTTCCGGTTTTTTGGCATAACCGTTCACACGTTCTCACTTTCTCACTTATTACCGGCACGTCATCTTTCCCACCTGGCGTAACCGGTCATATTTTTTCCTATCTAGTCTTTTGGAAGAGAGTTTCCTCTTCTTTAGTTCTTCTTCTTCTCAAAACTTTTCCCATTTTCTTCCCAGAATCTTCATCTTTTTCTCTTCTGCTAGTGTTTGAGCTCCGTGGATTCTGCTCAAAGGTTCGTTTTATTTCTTTTATCGTGCTCTTTGCTGTGTATAGCTTGTTTCTTTTATCGTACTATTGTTATTTTGATGCTATTATTCTTTTCATACTGTCATTTTATTGTTCTGCTGATGTTATCGATAATTCCCATATTGGTCTTGTTGCAGTAAAATTTCTTCTTCTGAAACTCGTTTCACCGTTCCCAACCCTAATTCTTCTTCAAAGACCAAAGATGACAGGTCTCTCAAAAGGAATCCTCCGCATGACAAGGTAGTAAGAAACATCTTATTTCCTTTAAACAATATTGTTGCATCTGTTTCTTATCTGTATTGTTATTCGCAGGCTGACGCGAAGGAGAAGGATAAGAAGGCTAGAAGGAATAAACAACTTCCTACTATTGACACTCGCATGGCTCTTCCGAGTTTTAAAAAGAAGTCTAGCACCACACAACAGGGACCTTCTGGAAGGACCATTCCTTTTATTCAGGCGAATGCCTCTGCTGCGATCAGCGAGTATCTCTCAACCTCTACTCGCCATCTACTACCCTTTCTCGGGCGAACACTATCGCGTGTTCATTATTCTACCCCTGCTGACGGTCTCGTTCAAAACCCTTGTAAGGACCTTATGCTTGTAACTCCTCCGCACTCTTCTTCTTTTCCAAGCAAGATTTCTAGCTCCCAAGAGTTGAGTGTTACAACTCAGGCCATCACCTTTTCTACTGAGGAAGTCGTTGCATCCTTGCAAGATATATCCTTTCTATTTCTTCAACTATCCCCACATATATGGACTACCTCGACTCTTCTCCTTTGAGATTTTTCTTACCCATTCCTTCCATGAGTACAATATTAACCACTTCTTCTCTTCGCACAGCTGCCTCTTCTCAAGCGAGTTTGATCTCTTCTGAGGCATTTGTCCCTGATGCGGCAAACTTGGGAGCAAAACCTCTTCTCGATATTGTTCAGCTCTCACGCTCTTCTTCCAACGATCCGTCTCAACAGCGTTTGTGCGAGTCTCTTGTTAAGCTTTTGGGCGACACTTCTCCGGATAAAACTACTAAGAGTGAGATCTTCGCTCAGATGGATCCCTCAATTAGTGCTGCATTTGATTGTATGGAATATCGGCGCCGCTTTATCTAGGCTGAAGGGTTTTCAGAGTCTAGTTCCCTCATTCGAGAACTTACTCAGCTGAATAACAAATTGAAACCTGATGTGCATGCTGGTGAAGTCTTGGCCGAGAAACTTCGCACTAAGAACCAAGAGCTTATAGGTATTCCCTTCTTTTTCTTACTAGTCTTGAGATCTTACCTTATCTCGCTTCTCCCTTAAGTTTTATTGCATGTATTTATTCGCACGTACTTTTTCCCTTTTTTGCCTCTGCTTGTGCGAATTTATAGATTTAAACCAAAAGTGAGTCATGGAAAGGTACGATTAGCAATATTCAGCTGAGGATGCTTGTGCGGAGAATAATGAGTTGCAACATCAGTTAGACCAATTAACTAATAATCATTCATATTCGCTTGATCAACTTGATAATTTGAAAAATGAGAATTATGGCCTTAGTACCCAGAATGACTTCCTAAACTCCCAAGTGTCCAAACTTAAAGGGTTGATATATGCTGTTGACTTAAAGAATCAAACTCTATCAGAGGAAAACCACACTCTTTCGGACGAAAAACAATCTTTTTTGAGTGAGAGGGCGAACATTACCCAACAGTACCACGCTCTTCGGCGAACTTGCACTGAGCAAGTGGAAGATCTTCGTGCACTAAGAAAGCAGATGTGACCAGAGATATGAAGAAAGTGTCCTTAGAAAATGAGAAGATTATTAATAGCAAGGTAAAGATGACAGTTGAAATGAACAAGCTTCGAAAACAACACACTCGCTTGGGAAGCTCGCATGACATCTTGAAGAAGAAGCATGCCTCTCTGTCTAAAGATGAGAAGAAAATTCGCTCCCTTCTTGAAGGCTTGATAGGTGATGACTTTGATAAACACTTGGAGAATATGAGAAGTAGTGGCCTTGCCTTGTCTCAATATTACCTTTCTCAGATGGAAGGTAGTGACATCAAGCTGAATACCTTAATTAAACTTTCTGTTTCTCTTTAGCATTGCTTCTTTCATGCGACTTTGTAGTTTCTAAAATAATTATAATATTCTTTGCATTCACAGTTTAAGAAGTCCAATCAACTCCTTGTTAAAAAGTTGAGGTCTGATTTGGCTAAGGCTCACAAGAATGTTAGGGATCTTTCCTCCACACTTTCATCTTATCGTGACAGGGCAGAGAGGAGACAGATATACCTTGAGCAA
The DNA here is from genome assembly GCA_023531295.1 of Papaver armeniacum. Classification (NCBI taxonomy): domain Eukaryota; kingdom Viridiplantae; phylum Streptophyta; class Magnoliopsida; order Ranunculales; family Papaveraceae; genus Papaver; species Papaver armeniacum. Next base: position 64,591 of record JAJJWW010003106.1, on the reverse strand, counting down.
TTGATGAATATTTATGTCAAGAATGCTCAGAAGGATGTCGCACGCGAAGATCATCTTCAGGCTAAAGCTTTCGCTGATGAGATATATATGCATCGCCAATTCGCTGCCTCTGGAGGAAGTGGAACCTCTTGACATTCTGACAATGAAGCCTGATAGCAACTATGATTATGTTAGCTGTGACGAGGAAGTCCCTCTTCCTGAAGATCAACCCGAGGGGGATGGAGCTGGTGGCAATCTTCTTGATGTACCGAATCTTTTGAAGTTACTCCTCGTGTTGAAGCTCAAGCTATTTCCCATGCTGAAGCCTGCGAAGGCCTCTACTCCAATCTCACCTCCTGCTGCTTGAGGCCCAAAGCCATTGATTCGCATGATGAAATAGCTTCCTTCTATTTCTACATTTTTGAACTTGTTTGGATCTCACTTTTTCTTTTTGTTTTTTGTTGCACATTTAAAGGAAGACAAATTTGTTTCTAAAAATTATACCTTGAGCAATTGATGAAGATTTATGTCAAGAATGCTCAAAAGGATGTGTAAACGCGAAGATCATCTTGAGGCTAAAGCTTTGTTGATGGGATATGCATCGCCAATTGACGCCTGCGGAGGAAGTGGAACCTCTTGACATTAACAATGAAGCACGATAGCGACTATGATTATGTCAATTTGTGACGAGGAAGTCCTTCTTCCTAAAGATCAACCGAGGGGATGGAGCTGGTGGCAATCTTCCATAATATTTGTTTCTATGCAAAGTTATTTTCTAATTATACAAATAATACTTTCTTTCCGTAATTCCCATACTTGCCTCTATTATTTGCATGTAAGATAATATGTAGGATCGTAATATCGCAACAAACAAGGCTCGCGGGATTAATAAACGACGCATCGCGAAGGAGTCGCGGGAGCTAAAATAAGCAGCGCAATGAATAACGACAAGCAAAACATAAAGAAGGCGTGAAACACTGGCGAGGGTTAAGAAGTGTCGCGAACGAATGTTTGTGCATCTGCGACACTTATTTGGACATTCCCAGAAAATAAAGGATAGCTTATTTGTCATCCACTATGTATTACCCTATATAAAAAGGGTGAATCTGTGGTGGGAGAGATCTTTTGGGAATTGTTAAGCAAGTCAATAGGAGAAAAGTTTAAGAGTGTTTTAATTTCTAAGTGTAATTCTATTATCTGTGTAAACATTTCATGGACTCAATCAATAAATATTCTTGATCTTACATCTTTCAATGGATTAATTAAGCAAAATTGAGTAAGGGGTGTAGTGTGGGATTTCACAACTACATATGCGCTAGAAACGAGGGAGAAGAGCGAGATTGACGTAGAAATTGGAAAGAATTTGGATTAACGAGAGAAAAGGTTTGGAGAAGATACTCAAGAATTCATTGGAAAGAAAAATGGCTAGAAGAAGAAATGTACAAGGGCAACCAACGATTGTAAGAAGAAGTGGGAGACTTCTTTGGAGAAAGGAGGAATGAAGCAGGGAGAATCGTCAAGGATGAATATGAGAAATGATGGAAAGATCAAAATCAGCCACCCGATCTCCCCGGTAGCAAACGCGGTGTGGATTATGATAGAGTAAGTGTGCATACTTGGAGGTCGATTACGAAGACGAGAGGGAAGAGGAGCGGCAGGTGGTGAACAATGGACAAGGAGGAGGCGAGCAAGGAATGAATGGAGAAATGAATCCGGGAAATGAAGAAATCGCGACGTTAGAAAGATTGAGACAAACAATACGAAGAGAGGCGACTAGAGCGGAGGAACGAGCAAACTTAACAAGAGAGAATCATGAATTGAGGATGGAAAATATGAGATTGCAAAATAGGAGATCAAGAAGTAGCGTGAGATCAAGTTCAAGATCGAATAGGGAAGAAAGAAGGAGAGTTTTACCAACGAAAAGTACCGAGGAAGAGAACCAACAAGAAACACAAAATCCAAGCATAGAGCATGGCGAGAGAAGAGGAAATGGAAGATCGTTATATTCCTCGGCCCGAAAATGTTCAAAATGAGCGGAATAGGGAAAATCAAGGAAACATGCAACTCAAAGGGCCGAATGACCCAGTTCTTGAAGGGAGAATAATCTTGCAGGAGAGAAGAATTGAGAAGAAAGCGAGAGATCGAGGATGACATTGAGAGACACTACATTGAACAAGCGCGGCTAGCTCGCGAGAGAGAAAGGATAAGAGCGAGAAATGGAAAATCAAGAGATGGAAGAGGCAATCCGGCGTGAGAATAACCATGACAACCAGCGAAAGAAGGAGGGAACAAAATCGTACCAATAGAAATATTAATGAAGAATATGAGAGGGTGCGAGATGAGAGTGAGAGACATCCAAGAAGAGAAACAATCGATATAATGGCGTGCGAATGTGAAAGAAACGAAGAAGAGCGTCGCGAGGGAGAGAAGAGGAGAAAATAACGAGCGGGAAGGTCAAAATAGGCACGAGCGAAGAAGGAGAGAAGCGAGTTAAAAAGACCAGGTAGAATCAAACTACGAGGCAAATGAACAAATCTTAAGAAGCGGGTGAAATGAGAGGATTCTTGAATAGTAGAAGGGAAGGAGGAAGGAGACAATTAGACGAAGCCATCGCGAAAGTGCGAAGAATCCCTTCACGCTAGAAGTACGAGATGGGAGGAATACCTCCTAAGTGCAATCTACTGCGTTAACCAACATCTTTGATGGAACAACACATGCGGTACAACATATCAAGGCTTATATGAGATGTATGTTACAATGGGAGAATCATGATGCTATACTATGCAAATATTTATCAAGCTTAATAGGAGAAGCATTAAAATGGTTTGAAGGTCTGCCAGAACACAATCACATCATTTAACCATTTACAAGCCACATTCACAGGGAGCATACATAAGTAACAACTCTTGCGACCCGGTATTGAAGATGTATTCGGGTTGAAACAAAGGGTTGGCGAGAGCTTAAGGCGATTGACAATAAGATGGAGGACCATGTGTAGCGAAATGGCGGGGCGGGTTGAGAAAGATATCTCATACTCTCATTTGTGAATGCTCTCTTCGCGACCAACTTGTTATACGTTCAAATTTTAGAATCAAAAATACAATCACAATGGCGAGCTGCTGAGAATTACGGGGAAGAATATATTGCCTTAGAAGAAAGACGAAATGAAATGAATTCTTATCCGATCGCGAACACAAACTCTAATCTTTGCGAACGCAAGCTTGCTGCCTCAATTCATAAATACGGTGGCGAGTACTTAGCAAGGACAACAAGCAAGGAAAGGCGATGAGGGACAAGAGAAAGATAGTAGCCATGGGAAGCCACGATCAAGAGGAATTTGAGCGAGAGAGGAACTATTACAACCGTATGACAATAATAAGATTCGAGAGGCTAGATCATGTGCAAGAAACATACGGTGGACGAAGGCAAAATAACCGTGGAGGGCGAGAGAAGTCGCGAGAATAGTATGGGAAGAGATTAAGATGCCTCCTTTGAATGCTAGTGTGGAAAAGATGCGGAAGCTATACTTGTGATGGAAAATGTACCAGCACCTTGGAACGTGGGAATGGAACCACCGCGGGCGATAGAAGTCATGAATTTTGTTCTTACCATCGCTTCCATGGGCATCAAACAAGCGATTGTAGAAACATAAAGAGAATTATTCTCGAGAATGATTGATCGGGGAAGCTAAATCACTTTCTAAAGGGAGAAGAAACGGGCCAAACATTACCACCACCACCAGAGATGCATAGAACGGTGTCAGCGAAAGGAAAGGAAACATTTGTGATAGAAGTCGGGGCAAAAGCCAAAAATTTGAATTGCAACTCTATCGTCCACTCCTACCGCACTATCGAAGATTTTCATGACAACGTGCTCGGTAGAGTCTTTGCGAGAGATGCTAATGATAAAGAAATAATGAGTGCAGCGAGAAAGCAGCGATTAGAAAAGTGGCGGTGAAGACTATTTCTTTCTCTGCGAGATGAAGTGCCAAAAGGAAGAGAAACACATGATAGCCCGTTGGTTGTGAAACTAGAGATTAACCCGAAACCGAGTTGATGGAGAAGATGATGAGGCGAGAAGCTTCTTTGGGCGATCAACCGAATCTAATCGACAGGAAGTTCGGTGAATATTCTCTTTTACCATACTTACAAGGCGATGGGAGGAAAAGATGAGGATTTGATCCCCTCGACATACAAGATATATGGCTTTAACGCACTGCAAACAAACCAAAGGGAGAGGTTCGCATGGGAATACCTCTACAAGGATTATCAAGCGATATTTTATTATGTGTGGTTGATGTGGAATCTCCATATAATGCGCTGATTGGGAGGCCATGGCTTCATGAAATCTTGGGAGTCGCATCAACATATCATCAATGTATAAAATTTCCACATCCAAATGGCATTGGTATTATACAGGGAGATTGGAAGGAGTCGCAACAATGTCATGAAGTCGATGTAGAAAGGCTGCGAAGAAAGAAATGCCAAAAGAAAAGGTTGGAAGCAACATGTGAAAGATGAGCGAGAAAAGGAAAAATTGATGGTGGATGCTATAGAAGTAAGGACTGAACATACCTCGCGAGGTGAGTGCCTAGAGACAGGCGAATATTATGGTAATAAAGAAGCAAAGGATATGAGGAACAAAAGGCATAAGAAGTGAATAATCAACAGAAACAGGAGAAAAAGTAGCAATTGAAGTAATGATGTGCGAGAATCTTTGCGACCAAGAGTATTTAGGAATTCGGTTAAGAAAGAAAAATGAAAATACAACAAATGAAAAAGCATTGTGCGAATACTTCGTAAACAAATGTCGACAAATAATGAAACATGAATGATTGAATGATATAACAAATATGAATGAGTAAAAGAATGGGACGAACCTTTATGGCGTACACCTAGTTCGCGAATAACATTTCGTAAGAGGCAAATGTAAGACCTAAAGTGCGTCATATAAGGGGTATCTCTCAACATGGCTCGGGGGAAGGTTACAGCTCCTGAAGCTTGAGTCATGAAAATTTGGGGCCCATGAAAGCCTATCAGGAGAGGTACCTTGGATTCCCAACTATATAAGGTTATACCCTGGTTGGGCGACCGAGGGTCTCTTCCAAGGAGTCGATGTATGCTCAAGGCGCCGGGTACACGGTTGAGCGAGTGCCGGGATGGATGAACCTACCCTGGCCATTCTTGGCAAGTCTTGGCATATGTTGCACTCGCTTGAAGAAAACTCCACTTAGGGTGCGGTCTCGTAACCATAAACCATATAGGTATAAGGGATAAGAGGCTGCGAAAACAACTTGGTTGTTGTTAAGACCGGATGGGAGGAGCTAGTCTTGTATGGCCGATGTTTCGCCTCCTTGAAGGGGCAGCAAGAGGAGATGATAAGGGCGACGCTCTCCATTAGGGGGTGTCAAAACAGACGCAAATGTCATAAGGCTATGTTTTACAAGAGAAATTTAGGCTCGTCATATTTGTGCAATGATCTGCAGAGGCAATAATACTAACGCGAGGGTAAGGCGAGATCAATGGGTCTTTACACGAAAGTGTACGGACGTCTGCGATTTAAATCGTCGCACGGCATGTGTCATGGGGCTTTATGTTCGCAAGGATATTTAGGCCTGTCATATTGTCGCAACCAAAACATCCTGCAGAGGCAAAAATACTTGGAGAATGATAAGGCAAGATCAATGGGTCTTTACATGCAAGTGTAAAGACGTCCTGCTGATTTTGTCGCAATGAAAGGTGGCGAGGAAGACCTCTAATTAGGGAGGTCTAACTCGGAAGACCACACAAACATGATAAGACAAGGTCAATGGGCCATTGCATGAAAATGTAAAGGCGGCTGCGACCTTATCGCAACAAAAGAGAGAATAAAAAGATTACCGAAATAACAAGTGGGATTCTTAACTTATGAAGATACTCGCGACCTCGTCGCGACGATACATTTCGACAACAATAAAATTATTATCCAACAAAATACATGATGACAACTGAAATCTTCCATCGAAGATAAATAACAGAGGCAAGTATGGGAATGGAAAGGATGAAATATTGTTATTCATCTTCTGATGCAAGAGTTATACATCAATAATGTTAGTCAATTATATTACAAGGAAGAACTGCCGAAAAAGGGGACTGAAGATTGAATTTAGGGGGGAACAATACAAGAAGTACACTATAATAAAGAGATACAGAAATGTACAGGATATTAGAGGCGCGAAAGAAAACAAAAAGAATTATTTCTTTGGTGATTCTTCTCCTTCATCGATTCTTGATCCTATTATTCTCATCGCGAGAATTTTCTTCTTCGCCGACCTCACTATCGAAACGTCACGAGACAGGCGGATTCTCGGGAACCTTTTCGAAAGCCAGGGATATGAATGCGAGAGGGATATTGTGGTCCTTACAAACATACTCCATGGCTCCATTGCGATAGCAGCGGCATCATTATTAAAATTCGCCCCTTTGTCGTTTCAAATTGTTTCTTCAACTTGGAATACTTATTATTACGAAGGAAGAGACTCTTTGCGAGCTGCTGTTTTTCAGATTCAAGTTCTTCAATTCTCGCTGGGAAATTCCTTGCGAGCTGCTCTTTTTCAGATTCAAGCTCTGCAATTCTAGCTTGAAATCTTTTCTCGGACTCTACAAAGAAGTAACAACAAGTTAATAGTTTATAAACAGTACAATGGAAGTAAGAAACAGTAAGGTGTGATAAGCAACCTTCTCTGTCAGATATCATATCTTTAATCAAGGAAGTATGCTCGGCATGAAGACTAACATCAACACCTAGGTTATTTACGGCATTATCTAAAACTTTCGCAGCCCGGGCGAATTCATCGTCACTATTTATAACAAGGAATGAACGAATTTGATCTTCGTTCACTAAGCAAGGAATTACAGCGAAGCAATTCATCTCGCTCGATTTGTAGTTCAAGAAGAGATTTAAAAATGATACTAATGCTTGTGCACCATTGTTAGCAATGCGATCTTTGTCATCTATATGGTCACTAATTTTCTTCCTCAAAATTTTGGTTTCTTTACGAGATTCGAGAAACATTTGTTTAAATTGGTTGGCCGCACTTAAACCAGATCTATGTTCAATCTCTAAAAGGCGATATTTGGTCTGAAGTTCATTTAATGAAAGGGAGTTAATTTTGTTTGATGAACTACTTAAAGAGTTGTTGAGGTAAGCGAGAAGAAGGTTATTATCCATAGGTTCAGGAAACGTATGAAGAAGAATAGCCTCATCGGAGAGATTATATACATCTGCGAAGGGAGTAAGTTAGGTAGCAGTATGCGACCGATAAAATAAAAATAATAAAAGGAAGTAAAATTTTATACCATAAAGTTCTTTGATTAGCGTTACGAAGAGTGGACACCCTATCCCTTTGGGAGTCAAGTTCGGTACTTAACTTTTGAATTCTCTCATCTTTATCGCGAGATGACGCAGCTTCAATTTCTAATTCTCGAATTTTCTTGTTCAATTGCAAATTCTTCTTTTCAAGATTGTTGCGTCTTCTCTCGAGATCTGAGGCAACTACAAAAGAAGTTCTTCCAACCTATGAAAGAAGATAGAAAAATCATTAATATATATATATATTTAAAAATTTAAAATTAACAGGGAAATATGACTGCATACGTACCAAAGATCCAAGTGCATTCAAGAAGTCAGGAGACACGATTCTAGAGGCTCCATTGAAAGAATCATTGCCTTCTAGCAAAGTAGCATTACACACATTTGCGAGAGTCCCGCAAAGGGAAGCTAGGGGAGCATCTCCCATTCCTTGGAAAGAGTCTGAGAAGATGCTAGATAACCGATCCATAGGAGAGCCGGCTAACGGAATCTCTTTAGCGAGAGAGAGATTCGAATCATGGTTATCCTCATCAGAAGATTCGGAGCTTGAGTTAAGGCGAGAAGAAGATTGAATCTTTCGCTTCTTAGTTAATGGAGCGAGAAGATTTACCCTTGCGATCGATGGTTTTGCCCTTACTTTTGATCTTCGCTCTACTAGCTTCTTCAACTCCAACCTTCGCATACGATTAAAGATAAGAAAGCGAGAGGCAACAATATTGTTTCAAATGACAAAGGAAATGTTTCTTACTTCACCCGTAAGCGATCGAAGTATCCTCAGAGTACTCTCCAACGGATTATTCTTGTAGCTTCTTCTCAGTTTGGCGATCTGAAAAATTTCACAAACTCAGCAAATATAAAAAGAAAGTTGCAAAGGCAAGATTTGAAGTGGGAAACATACCTCTTTTGCCTTATCGGGCCATTTGAATTCCCAAGGATGATACCCTGCGAGATTTGCAGGAAGAATATGCGAACCCGCGATATAAGGGCCATTTAAAATTAAGGGTACCACCCACCACTTCTCATCTTTGGAGTGGCGAGGAGTAGTATTATTGCCCGGGTGCCAGTCAATATCTTGCATAAGTAATTTATCCTCAGGGACATTATCCTTCTTTTTTAGGCGAATGCCCCAGCGAGATTTCACATTCCTCATCTTTATCACTGAATAATTCTCAAAAAAGTTCTCTACAGTGTACTTCTCAGCAGCTATTTCCAAGTCTGCGAAGTCGGGGTGTCTAACAGTATTAGGATATAAAGATCCTTTGCCAGCACCACGATTCGCGAACTCAAGCATTAGGCGAATGCAATCGCCACTTAATTGATAAACAGCCCGAGAGAATTTTTCATGGGCCAAGATTTCATAAAATAAAGGCATCTCAGGATTGTATAAGGGAATGGGAAGTCCCATGAGAAGGCGACCTAGCGAGACTATAATTTTTGATCATCACATTGATGATCGAGAAAACAACTTTGCGAAAGAATAGATGAAGATTCTTGATCGGGAATGGTTGATAGAGTAAAACCCTTCTCGAGCAACTTCATTGAACTTCCTCAAAAGAAGCTTTATATGCCACGACTAATGAAAGCCATTATCGGTATGGGAATGGATGGGAGGTTGGAGATTAGGATCGAGCGTTAGAAGAGATGAAGAAAAGATTTGCAGTAGCAGAAGCGCAAATTGCGGAAGGAGAGAGTCAGAGAAAAGTTGCAGAGAGGAACTAAAGGATGAAAAGGAGAGGAAAAGAAAACTATATATAGGGAAAAAGATTCTTGAGAAAAACGAGGTCATTTAATGCGAGAAGAGACATGAACGGTCAAGAATAAGCGGTTGAAAGAGACGTGTCAAGAAAAGACATTAATAATCAAAATCCGTGTAAAAGTACAAAAGCTAAAGCAGATAAAGATAAGCGATCAAAGAAATCAAAAGAATCACTCTCATGATACTCTTCCCTTCGCAGGAGAAATATGAGGAGAGACGAGGAGACGATACTACATATACATCTCAAAGAAGCTTGAACTTCGCCAAAGAATAGAGGCAAGTACGTACTTTTCAAGGAAAGTATTCTTTTGCTCGTTCCTCCATCAACAAAGATCAAAGATCGCTACCACAATAGATTTTTCCTTAAAAATCGCTTGTCAAAGCAATATTCAAGGAAAAAGAGGCAATATGTAGGATCGTAATATCGCAACAAACAAGGCTCGCGGGATTAATAAGCGAGCAGCATCGCGAAGGAGTCGCGGGAGCTAAAATAAACGACCAATGAATAACGACAAGCAAAACATAAAGAAGGCGTGAAACACAGCGAGGTTAAGAAGTGTCGCGAGCGAATGTTTGTGCATCTGCGACACTTCGCGGGACATTCCCGAAAATAAAGGATAGCTTAGCTGTCATCCACTATGTATTACCCTATATAAAGGGCTGAGTGAATCTGTGGTGAGGGGATCTTTTTGGGAATTGTTAAGCAAGTCAATAGGAGAGAGAAAGTTTAAGAGTGTTTTAATTTCTAAATGTAATTCTATTATCCTGTGTAAACATTTCATGGATTCAATGAATAAATATTCTTGATCTTACATCTTTCAATGGATTAATTAAGCAAAATTGAGTAAGGGGTGTAGTGTGGGAAATCCGGCAACTACAATATAACTTATGCGAATATGTGGTATTGTGTATGCGAATATGCAAATAGTGTGTATGTGAATACAACCCCTTTTTAGAAAATAAAGATTTTTATGACATGAGCATTTACTTAGGTCTCTTTGTGTTTGATAGTGAGGTTTTATTGAGCCTCCCTAAGTAGAGGTCTTAGTCAGCCTCTCCTGCTAATAGGGCTTATCTTTGCCTCAGGATATTATTTTGGCCATGCGATAGAGTCGCAGGACGTCTTTATGTTTTCGCGTATTGACCCATTGACCCTACCTTATCATCTTTCGTATTATTGCCTCTGCAGGATATGTACATGTGCATCAATACGACAAGCCTAATTACTCCCGTGAGTAAAAGCCTTGTGACATTGACGTCTTTGACACAATTCAGCTCCCTAGTGGAGGGTGCCGTCCTTATATTCCCCTTGATTTCCCTTTCAAGCAGGGCCGTACCTAGTAGTAAGGCAACATAGGCAGTCGCCTAGGGCCCCCGGATGACAGGGCCCCCCCAAATATGTATTTTTTTTGTATAAATACTGATTTTTGTGTATTTCGCCCATCAAAGAAGAAAAATAAAATTATTATTGTGCATTGTAGTCTCTATAAAATTCTAGAGTTTTTTATTTGTTAGCTTAAGTTTTAACTATTTTGGTCCAAAAATCATTTCTATAAAATCGCAAATTTTTTTATCCGTTTGGCCAAATTTTAACCATTTTAGCCCGATAAAACTTTGGCCCAATTAGTATTCAACTTTCTACAGTATGAAATTATAAACTTAACTAACTAGCTAATTTTTTTTTTTAATATTTTCTTGATGATAGCACTTTTAAGGCATCATGCAACAAGCCTAAAAATTATCCAAAATATGACATGGGTTCCGATATTGATGGGACGACAGGACTTGTATATCGAAATGAAAGTTCTAAAAAGCATTTGCCACAATAAATTGAAAGGGAAATTGAATTTCTTGAAAGGTATGGAAAGTTGCTACTGCAAAACTTGCACACATGATTTTATTGACAATTCCAGTTACAGCTGCCTCGGTAGAAAGAACTTTTCAAATTTATACCAGATTAAGTCTAATATTCATTCAACAATTAATGTCGCAATATATTTTTCCCCGACAACCTAGGAGTGTTATCTATCGAGGATGATATCATCAAGGAATCCAGAAAGGTCAAATTTAATAAATTTGTTACTTTTATGTAAACGCTTCTATTGTGCAAATTTTATTGTATCTCCATTTCTAAAAAATAGGCTGGTTTCATATACAAATTATGCATGAAACGAGTTTTTTTTTTTAAATCGAAGTAGTTACATGACTTATGGTATCTTTTTATTTTAAACAATAGGTTTAGGCCCCAAATTTTAGTTTTCGCCTAGGGCCTCTAGAAAACTTGGTACGGACCTACTTTCAAGGAAGCGTACCCCTACCGGGTTGGGGTGGGCTCTTCCCATCCAGTGATACATCAACCAGTTGTTTTCGCGGTCTCTTATCCCTTAGCCCATGTGGCTTATGGTTACGAGACCGCACCCTAGGTGGGGTTTCTTGAGGACCGAGTGTACCATAGCCAGGTCTTACCAAGAGCGGCGAGGTACGCTCCAGACGCCCCCGACACTCTTGGCTCAACCGTGTACCGCGACGCCCTGGTCGAGTTTCTACACTTCATAATAGAGAACTTATTATCTCAGTCTTTCAACTGAGGAGTCTCTACCGGATAGGCTTTTATTTCGCCCCCACTTTCCATGACTTAGGTCCCAGGAATAGTATGGCTTTCGCCCAAGCCATGCATTACTAGGTGTTTCCCCAATTATGACGCGCGTTAGGGCTTATGTATATTGCCTCTTGCGTAAGTGCGAACTAGGGTGCACGCCATAATAGGATACCTAGCCTCCCTAGTTAGAGGTTTTGAAATTTGTTTCCCCCTATTGAGGTCTTATTCATGAGGTGTTATCGTTGCCTATTTCTCTTGTTTGTATTTTTATGGATCTTTGTGTTGAAGAATGTGAATATTTTTCTTCTATTCATATCTTCGTGTGTACATTATTAATTTGTCTTTGCTTCTTTCGCACACATCATTCTACTAAATATCATAGGGATAATATTTTTTTAAGGTACATTCTATTCCATGGATGGTCAAGTCTTCGCCCAACATCTTTTCCATCCTTATCCATTAACTCGTACGCTCCATTTCCCACAATTCGCTTGATTATATACGGTCCATCCCATTTCTTCTCCATCTTTCCATCTCCTCCTTTTTGATAAGATGGTATTTCTCTTAATACTAGCTCTCCTGGTTGAAATTCCCTTGGTTTGACACGCTTGTTGTATTCCCTTGCCAATCTTTTGTGATAGTTCTCCATGTGTTGCAATGCAGTCTCTCTAGTTTCTAAATCATTTAATTTTGCTAATATAAAGCTTGTGTTTAGGTTCTTCTCCCAAGCCTTTTTGTTTGTCCTTGGTATGATGACTTCGGTTGGCAATACAACTTCCACTTCATATGTCAAACAAAATGGTGAAATTCCTGTTGCTTCTCTTCGTGTTGTTCGATATGCCCATAAGATATTGTGGATATGCTCACACCATCCTTTATTATCCCTTATAACTTCTTCTTAAGCGTATTCGCAAGTGTCTTGTTAGTTGCCTCTATCTGTCCATTACTCTGTGGGTATAATGGAGTTGATTTTCCAATCTGGATTTTGAAGGCATTTAACAGCAATTATGTTCTCGCCCTCGAACTGATTTCCATTATCAGATACCAACTGTACAGGGATCCCAAATCTGCAGATGATATTCTCAAATATGAAGGTGAAGATGTCCTTATCGCGTATATGTTGAACCGCATTTGCCTTTGACCACTTTGTGAAATAGTCTGTTGCGACAATCAAATATCTTCTTTGGCCTGACCCTGGTATGAACGGTCCTAAGATATCTAAGCCCTACTTTGCGAATGGCCAAACACTGGTTGATGAGCTTACGTTCGCGCCTGGTGCATGTATTCTGTTTCCATGCCTTTGACATTCTTCGCACCGTCTAGATACTTCTTTCGCGTCCTCATGCATGTAAGGCCAATAATACCCTTGTATCTTTGTTTTGTACGCTAGTGACCTTCCTCCGCTATGGTTCCCTGCATCTCCATAATGTATTGCCTTTAGTATTTCCATTCCTTCTTTTCGCGTCAAGCATCTGAGAGAAGGCCCAAGGAATGATCTTCGATAGAGTACCCCACCTCTCAATTCGTAATTTGTCGCACGACTCTTTATCTTATGTGCTTCCAATCTGTTCCTTGGTACTTCTCCCTTCTCCAAGTATGAATGAAGTTGCGATCTCCAATCCGCTACGCTATCATTATTTTCTCCTTCCCCATTTTCTACTATCATTACATCTGCTTTTTTCTCTTTTTTGATTGCTACCTGAGTTCGAAACTCATCAGCATCGGGGTGGGGGGATTTTTCTCTTTCTTTTCCTTGCTACATGGGATTGTAGGTAGTAAACCTCTTTGAGGTTTAAACTTTAATATAACCTTTGGGCTTTAAACCCAATTTTATTTAATAAAAAAAGTGTAAAGACAAGTATAGTGAGAGTTGTCCCATGGTGTGTTGCCTTAAGATATTTGGTGAATATCTCTTCATCATTTTCTTCCATCAAACTTTTAGGAATTGAGTTTAAGACGCAAAATGATGTCATACTCTTTTCTTTCTATTCCTTGATCGATTATTATTGAAGTCATTTTTATTAGTCTTATTATTTTAGTTTAAAAATTGAAGTAGAAAAGAGATTCATTGGATCATTTGCATCCAATCCGTCCATACATTTGTTGCGAATATGTTGGATATTAGATTGGATGTGGATGTCAAATTTGAAATCCATCATCTATTGGACTGGATTGGATGAAGAACCTGCCCATACTGGCATGCTCACATCAATGACCAAGTTTAAAGGATCCCCTCAGCAATGGGCTGATCCCGGAAAAAAGAGAGAGCTATGACTTGAGGCCCATGGCCCATTCTTTAACATCGTTGCCTACAAAATGTATGGTCACTACTACTACATCTGAGAATAAAGTGAAATGCCATCAAATCTGATAATTTCCTCGAAGAAGAAGGAGATGGCCGCCGCCGCTGCATTCTCAAGTTTTCCGGAGGAGATTCAAGCTGAAATCCTTGTAAAATTACCAGCAAAATCAGTATTAACTTGTAAGTGTGTTTGTAAACTCTGGCTTAATCTAATTTCTAGCCCTAGATTTACCAATGATCATCTTCATCTAAGTATCCAGAATAAGAAGAATCATAAATTGATGTTTACTGATAAGGAATCTGTTACTGGTAAGCCTCTGTTGTACTCAATTGATCATGCTTCAATATCATCATCATCACCAGATTTATCATGCGACTACATAGCTGAAAAAGTTGTTCTGATTGATTACCCATTTGAATACAAGGATGGTATGGAAATTAGGATTTTGGGTGCTTGTAATGGTCTCATTTGCTTTGGTATTCTAATGGATACAAACACTAGTATTTGTATTTGGAACCCGACAACCCGGGAATATAAGGAAATTCAACATTGTGATTTTCATATCAACCCAAAGCAAGTTTCTAGAGCCGGGTTTGGTTTTGATGCCAAAACCGGAGATTATAAGATGGTAAGAATTGGGGATTATGAACAATATAATGGTTGCTGTAAAGTCGAGGTATATACATTTGGATTGCATTTGTCAAAAACTGTTCTTACCTTCGGTTACATGTACCCACATGAGATAGCCCTTCGTGGTGTTTTTCTTAATGGAGCTCTTCACTGGATAGGCAGTATGTTCAGTCAGGTTAACTCTAATTGTATAGTGTCTTTTGATGTTAGTAATGAGAAACTCATGGATGTGGCATTGCCAGAAAATAGTATAGTGCATCCAAAAGATGGCAACTCGAAATCGTTCAAGCAGGTAGGAATTTTGGATGAGTGTCTTAGTTTAGTATTAATCGATGAGAAGATGGTCAGAGCTGAAGTATGGGTAATGCAGGAGTATGGAGTGAGAGAATCTTGGACAAAACTATTCACCACCACTCAGGAAACACTTTCCAGATATTCTTTTTTTATACGCCGATGCTGTCACTTGAAAATGGTGAGATTCTGATGTATACCTGTGATGGTTTTGTTTTATGCGACCCGAAGAATGATAGAGTTGGAAAGGTGAGTAGTTTTTTCCAAGAAAACACTATTGGAAACCGTGGTATTACTATGATGATGGCTCATCCTGAGAGTTATGTCGAGAGCCTGGTTTCGCTAAACTCGGGTACTTATGCTAAGAAGCCTAATTGACAAAAGTCGAGGTAAATTCATCACACTTTGTACATGCTCTAATCTTTTTAAGGTTATTATTATTAATCTAGCAGTTGAGATAAAACAAGATGAATAGAAAGATATTAATAGGTTTCTGATGGTTTTGTATTGCTTTCATTGTTCATGGGATGAAGTCTCTAAGTTGGCAGAGTTTTTTTACTTTTTTTAGCAGATTTTAGTTTCATGTAACATGACCAAATTTGATTCAAATCCAATGCCAGTAGCTGTTACTATCCTAAATGTGACTGTTAAATCTTTTGCAATTTAGTTATTTTTCTGGTTACCCAGTAGAAACCATATCTTTTTATGTTTCTTCAAATCCTCACTTCTCAATTGTAATTTCCCATGCTTTCACAGAGATGTTGAGCAAAAATGTTCTGTTGGCGGTGTTGGATATGGTGCACGCCGTGTATGCTGTGGTGGTAGCAGTGGTGATCCTCGTATGGAAGTGGAAAGCATAGAGAAAAAAATTTATGTGTTATTTTCGCTGTTGTGTTTGCTTAAAGCCACTTCCATTCAACTCTCATTGGTTCCTTCACGTGTATCTTCATGCTTCTGCTCATTAGTTGTTGCAGCTATGGCCTGATGGTGATGTTTGTTTTTATCAATTGTCTACCCAATGGCTTCAAGTCTCGAATTCAGATGGTGTTTTTATGCAGTTCCATGATTTTTCTCTTATGGTGAGTCTCACAATTCTTATAAGATATTATAAATCTTTAGATACAGGTTTACTGTGGACTGTCCTTTGCTTACTCCTGTGCCCTATGGAAATAAAAGCCTTGTTGTTCGAGAGGAAGTTAGTTTTATCAAGCTGAAGTTTTATGAAAGAGTGGTAGAAATTCAGTTTGTTTACGCTTCAGTTAAAACAACTCTTGTACGCAGTCATTCACACTCCAGTTCTGACGTGGGAATCCAGTCTCTCTCATATGACTTGCGAAGTGTAGAAAATGAAATCTCCGTCCGTAGTGTTCCTTCTTATGGGGTTAACTAGCTCTTCTGTCATGGGAGGAGAGACAGTATTCTTTATGAGGTTTCTGGCACCAACCAATGAAGGGACATGATGCCTTGTGACAAGGGTGGGACACAAAGACGTGTCTATTGGCCTTAACATTCAGTTCTCATATGCAGCAACTGTTGCAACTATTTTGACTGACTACAACCAAATGGAGATTCCTGGTGTTAGGAAAGAAAAGATTTTGGTCAGGTCTGTTAGCATGGTACTTTGATTGCTGAGCTTGACGTTCTCTTTGACATCTGACTTCTATTTCTTCCTCATCCTCGACAAGGATGTTTTGAAAGAGATGGGATAATGTACCTGTCTTATGGGAGGTCTGTGCCCTTATCAGGTTCCACGTTTTTATTGGTTTTTACACAGTATCAGGTTCCATGTTAGTCTTTAAGAATCTTTGTAGTATTAATTATGGTTATAGTAGTTAATTAGTTAATCTTTGTTGTAATGGGTGGTAGGGATGTAAACAGCTGGGGTTCGACTTACTGAGAGTAATCCTATGTAAAGGAAAGAGTATGTAAAGGAAAGAGTAATCCTATGTTAATCTTTGTTCAATTTCATAATCAAGAATCTTTAAGAATCCTGTTATTGGGCTGCATTATTTTGGTTTTAGGACTGCAAACTGCAAAGTATTAGGCGCTGGGCGAGGCGCCAAGCCCATCCCCTCGCAGAAAAAGAAGTTTGGCCTGTGTCTTGGCACCTTTTTTTGGCGCGCCTAGGTGAGCGACCAGGGCGCCTTTGATAACATAGCCCACTAACATAAATCTAGCTCAAAACTAAAAACAAAACAACAACCTGAATCAAACTCTTCTTCTCCATTTCCGTTTTTTCCCTCTCTGAATTTTCTTCTTCGATCGACGATTAATAATGGACTCTGAATAACAATCATCTCTGACTAGCTATTAATCAAAGTCGCAGGCACTGAATCCACCATCAACTGATTCTGAAATGAATAAAGATTTTCAATCACCAACAATGACTTATATTAAGCAACAATTGAAAAACATCCCGTTTCTGCACAGCTTTGATATTTCCGATACTGCATGGAGTTGCTTTCAAATAAAGACTGTACACCATAAATCCCGATCAATATTGGATAATGGCATATGTTTGAATATTGTTAGTAACTTTGTGCTGCATATATTGAGTTTTTCATGAATCCGAACTTTGTAAGTAACTTTGTGCTGCATATACAATAGAGTTTTTCATGAATCCGAACTAAACTTCACAACCAACGAAAACAAGAACATTGCCATAATTAAAAGGATTAATTGCAAATGCTTGACCATCAAAAAAAACAGGACAGTGAAACGCAGCCAA
The DNA here is from genome assembly GCA_023531295.1 of Papaver armeniacum. NCBI lineage: Eukaryota > Viridiplantae > Streptophyta > Magnoliopsida > Ranunculales > Papaveraceae > Papaver > Papaver armeniacum. Next base: position 46,955 of record JAJJWW010003106.1, on the reverse strand, counting down.
AAAAAAAAAAAAAAACCCAAGAAACAAGACTTTAACCTCTCTAGGTGGCACCACGACCACAACCAGTCATCTGAAAAATAGCCATAATAAGAATAACTTCAGGTTCGTGTAGCACAGAAAACTAATTAAGATTTGTTATTCAATACTGTAGATGCAAATAGGTGCCCGAATTGAGTGAAATAAGGCTCTCAACATACGTCTCTACAAGAATCCATTCTTCCGAGAGACCACTGATATTCATAACTCTAGTTGTTTCACTCTTTGGCTCATACAGAACAAGTGAGGTCTTGTCTTTCAAAAATAAAACCACACCATTCATGGAAATATTCAGAACCTTCAACTTGGAATACTGAATGGATCTTTCCAGTGTTTGTTTGGTAATGGTGAACATCTTACTCCAAGATTCTTTCACTCCGTATTCCTTCATTACCCATATCGAAATATCACTACCGCTGTTGCTCGCGGAATCAAGTTCACCACATTGTAGAACTACAGAAAGATATCCTCCGAAAATGCCAAAATAACTATATTCCCCACTGGATACTGATCTATATGATCTGTTGACAAAGCATCTGACATCATAGCCAGGTGATTCTTGTAGTTCTGGATTGACTGGGACTTCATTAAAAGTGTTTCTTTCCATATCAAAAGCAAATATAACTACTCTATGGTGGAGTGCAGATCCAATCCAGTATAGAGCTCCATTGATACTCACAGGCTTAGCACCATCACCTGACCTCCCGCATAAAGCTGATAAGAAACGACATCTGGTATTTTAGTCCACGAATCCGAACCTAATGTATATACCTTAATTTCAGACCTATAGGTTCCATAAGTGTCAACGGACATTTCTGCTCTTACAATCTTGTAATCGTCAATAATGTGACTATAACCAAACCCGTATCGGGTGTACACGGGTACGCTTACGTTGGTTGAATTTTTTGGTCTGGTATTGGTTCTGGTATTTCCTTAATTTCTCTTGTAGATGGGTTCCATATGATAACACCCGGGTATTTCCATGCATTGTGCATCAAAATTAAACCGTTACAAGAGCCGTAAGTATTATAACAAAAATAATGTAATGAGAATGGCGAATCTATCCCAACAACAGACTCGTTATTCTGTGCCGATGGTGACAAGCACAAATTAACCGAGTACATGGGGTGACACTGTCTTGTTAAAAGCGAAAAAACCTTATTGTTTCCAGTGGCATGATCAAGATGCAGTTTTGAAAACTTATGGTCTCTGAATAACTTATAACACCAGTTTTTGCATACACACCTGAATCTTATGATCGATTTCACCGGTAAGAACGAAATAATATCGAAAATGATTTCTTCTGGAAGACTTGGCATGATGAATGACTCTTCCACTTGTAGAGGGCGAGGTTGCTTTGAGGTAATTGAGGTTTACTTATATATGTGAGGGTTTTGCTTATGGTTACGAATAGGAAATCGTCTATTTTTAGGAAAGCAGAATTTGTAAGAGTTTATTTTGAAACCAGTTGGCCAGTGGGGAAACTGACCCTACTTGGACCAAGGATGTTGGCTCACTCAAATTATATTTCGATCGAGCACTACTTCCAGACAAGTAGGAGGGCGAAGATTTCCCTTGGGGGCAAACTTTTTATTAAAGGAGCTAGATTTCGACGATCTGATTCCTAAATATATGCAGCTTGTATGAGAGGGAATGCAGAGGTGTCTATTGTGTCTAAAATGAACTCCAATTCGTGTCATTCCTGTTAAATCACGTTGATTCTCATTGGTAACACGACATGTCAGTTTCTATCATTTTCCCGGGACTTGGTTTACTTGTTGCGAACTGCTGAATCGTCTGATACACAACATGTGTTAGGAAACATGCATATCAAAGACACAGCGGAAGACTTGATACAAAACTTTTTCCTAAAACCAGAAGATCCATCTACTTTGATTATACATATGAAACAAAGTATATGGTTGAATAACTTACCTTCTTAGCAGTAATTGAGAAGACCCAAAGATTCCAACCTTGACTTCTTGCTCCTGTCTTTTCTTCACCGAAACTTCAAACAAGAATAGTATACTAATAATGGAAAATACTTTTACTGCTTGGGTTTTCTTATACCTAAAAGTCTTAACAGTTTTATCAGAAGGAAGAGAAGATATTTTCAATACTAGTGTGGGCGCAACAAAGAAAATAGTCTACTATATCTATATATAGCAGTTTTCATTCCACTCTCCCACTAAGATAAAACAGTTAGGTAATTTAGGGTTTAACATTAATTAGCTTAATAATCGGTCAAAACCAAAACCACGTCTCACGTAATTAGTTTTGCCAACTATTAACCACAAATCACTCCACTATAGATTTGTGATTGAACCCTCTAATTCATGTTATATTTATTAATAAACCCTTTAGCCTTGTTACAGTCACATAACAATCCCTCCAATGTACCTCACATCCATAAATAATCCATGGCATAGCAACTCTTGCCTGTCAGCGTCATTATGATTATTTATGTCTTATATCCTCGACTATTACGTGTGCTAGACAACCATTATTAATCTAATAATCGCTCAAACAATTTGAGTGATCACTGGCCAGTTTAAAATAATAATTACTGCAATGTAATACGAGGGGATGTCATAATTCATGGACTTCATATTGAATCATGTAATCCTACTATGTCATCATAACTATCCATCTCGTTCAGAATATTGGATCACTTATAATATTTACGACCTCACTGCTTAACGAGACAAGATGGAGATGATGAACATGTAAGGTATACATCAATTCTCAGAATTAAGAACTTTATGAAATAACAATAAAGAAGTACTCTTTGTTTGCTGACGTAGTAAAAGAGTTTCTAGTAGACCCATCAATATGATCTCATCACATTGATAGATAACTCATATCCCTGCATATAAGTTAATCACATAATAATTCATTTAACCATATATCTTATTTGTATGCAAAACCATTTATTAAACTACTTGAAAATGTCACAATCATTGTTTTAGGGCATTATTCCCAACAATCTCACACTTGCACTAAAAACAATCAATCAATAGTGGCTCTAACGCCCATTCCAGTAACATGTGAATCAAAAACTTTTTGAGGTAAAACCTTAGTAAAAGGATCTGCTAGATTCCTTGCACCTGGAATTTTGGTGGCAACGATGTCACCTCTTTTGACTATATCCCTGATTATGTGATATTTCCTCTCTATGTGTTTCGCCTTTTGGTGATCTCTTGGATCCTTACTATTTGCAACATCACCACTGTTGTCACAGTAAAGAACAAGTGGTTGCTTTGCTTCTGGTACTACAGTAAGTTCTGTTAGGAATATTTTAAACCAAACACCTTCCTTGGCAGCTTCAGAAGCTGCCACGTACCTTCGACTTCGTGGTAGAATCAGCAATGCATTTCTGCTTCACACTTCTCCAACTCACTGCTCCACCTCCAAGAGTAAATACACATCCTGAAGTTGACTTCCTTTCGTCAACATCCGATTGAAAATCAGAATCAATATAACCAATCGGTATTAAGTCCTCACCACCGTACACGAGCACATAATCTCTAGTTCTCCTGAGATATTTTAAAATGTGCTTGACCGCGATCCAATGGTCTTGACCAGGATTAGATTGATACCGGCTAACCATGCCTACTGCATGACAAATATCTGGTCGAGTGCATAGCATGGCATACATGAGACTACCCACAACATAAGCATAAGGGACATTCTTCATCCGTTCCTCTTCTTCAGATGTTTTTGGACATTGATTTCTAGAAAGAGAAACTCCACGTCTATAGGGACTAAATCCCTTCTTTGATCCTTGCATAGCAAAACGCACCAAAATTTTGTCAATATAAGTAGCTTGGGATAAACCTAATGTCTTAGTTTTTCGATTCCTTAAAATTTTAATTCCTAGAACATAGCTGGCTTCCCCTAGATCTTTCATACTTTGAAATGATTTGATAGCCAAATCTTAGTTGATGACAATGCACTGTGATCATTCCCAATGAGCAAGATGTCATCTACGTACAATACCAAAAATGTTACCACAACTCCATTCAATTTCATGTATACACATGGTTCTTGATTTTGAACAAAACCAATTGAATTAATAGCCTCATCAAATCTGATGTTCCAGACTCCGAGAAGCTCCGCTTAAGTCCATAAATGGACTTTCGCAATTTGCAAACCATGTGCTCTTGACCGTGTTGTATGAAACCTTACATTTGGACCATATAAATTTCTTCTTCAAGATTGCCATTAAGAAATGCGTCTTGGCGTCCATTTGCCAAATCTCATAGTCATAATGTGCAGCAATAGCTAAAAGTATCCTGATGGATTTGAACATGGCAACTGGCGAAAAAGTATCCTCATAATCAACTCCTTGTTTTTGAGTATACCCTTTTGCCACCAATCTCGCTTTAAAAGTTTCAACATTTCCATCAGGGCCTCTTTTCCTCTTGTAAACCCACTTGCATCCAATGGGTTTAATATTAGATGGTGGATCTACAATATCAAAGACTCCGTTGGAATGCATTGAAACAATCTCATCTTCCATACCCACTTGCCATTTTGGTGAATCTTTATCACGCATTGCTTCATCGTATGTAGTTGGATCCGAATCAGATTGATCTGGGATAGCTTCAAAAGTTTCTCCCAAATGTAAAAACTTTGGGTTAGGCTTTCTGATTCTCCCACTACGACGAACAACTGGTGCATCTACATGATTAGAAGGGACATGTTGTGCTAGTTCAGTTTGAACTTGACGTTCAGGTTCTTGCTGTACTATTGGTGTTGTTGACGTACTTGGACCTGGTGTGTTATCACCAATTTGTTGTGTACCAATTACATTATGATTAGTATGAGGATTATTCAAGTAAGGTACTCCTGCAACTGGTATCGACAAAATGGAAGCCACATCGTTCACTATGAATGGACTTTGTGAACTTTGTACACCACTAGTTACAGTTGATTCAATTTCGGATAACTCCTCAAGAATTACTTTACTACGACGCTTGTAATCCATCATATAATCCTCTTCGAGAAAAATTGCATTTGCGCTAACAAATACCTTTTGCTCCCTGGGATTATAAAATAGACCAGCTCTAGTGCCCTTTGGATATCCCACAAACAAACATACTTCTGATTTTGATTCCAACTTGCTAGACACTTTTCACCACATGTGCTGGACACCCCCATATCCTAATATGTTGTAGACTTGGCTTGTGGCCAGTCCACAATTCCTTGGGTGTAACAGTAACAAACTTGCTTTGAACTAAATTCAAAATATATCTTTCATAGTTTCTAAGGCGTATCCCCAAAAAGAAACCGGTAAGTTTGTATAACTCATCATAGATCTTACCATTTCTAGCGAGGTTCTATTTCTCCTCTCGGCTACACCGTTACATTTGCGAGTCTTGGGTGCGATGAGTTGGGATACAATTCCATTTTCCACTAAGTATGCTCCAAATGCAGTTAGAAAGATATTCACCACCACGATCTGATCGGATAGCTTTTATCTTTTTACCTGTTTGATTTTCCACTTCCATCCGATACTCATTGAACTTTTCAAAAGATTCGGATTTATGTTACATAAGGTAGATATGGCCAAATCTCGAGCAATCATCAATAAATGTAATGAAATACTCAAAGCCACCTCTTGCCTTAACATTCATGGGACCGCATACATCTGTGTGTATTAATTCTAATATCTCATTAGATCTAATTCCTTTACCAGAAAAAGATTTCTTAGTCATTTTACCTTCCAAACATGACTCACAGAGAGACCATGGTTCAATATCTAGTGAACTAAGAGGTCCACTTTGTACCAATCTCTTGATCCTATTAAGGTTAATATGACCAAGTCTAAGATGCCATAGATATGTAGAATTAACACTAGGAGACTTCCTCTTATTTGAGGAAGAAGGTGCAATTATTTCCTTATTATAAATGCAAGGTATAGTAGGAGATAAAAGATATAAACCATCGATAATAAACCCCGGAAAAATAATTAAACTTCCTTTAATTATCAAAACCTTGGTGGAATCAAATTTAACTTTCAAACCGTCTTTAACTAGACAAGAAACGGAAATTAAGTTCCTCCTAAGGTCCAGTACAAATAAATGCAGTCTTTAAGTACCAAACTTTTATTCCTACTACTAGAATTAAAACTAGAAAAAGTCGGACATCTCCGATAGCTTTGGCAACAACTCTTGCTTCGAACCAAGGTTTAGATAGATTTCCCCTTCACTTAGGTGCCTGGTTATCTGGAACCCCGCAAAGAATTGCATACATGATTAGTGGCCCCGAGAATCAACACACCAAGAATTTGGTATGTTAGTAGCAACATTTGCTTCGACAACTAAGGATTCAAAATTACCTGCAGCCTTTTTCTTTTCTAGATAATCCTTGCAGCCTCCGCTTCCAATGCCCAAAGGTGGCGGTGGAAACATTTCCCTTTAGGCTTATCACCTTTTCCTTTCTTGACTCCAAGAGCATTAGTTGCTGCTGGCTTCTTATTAGCATTCTTCTTGAACTTTTTCTTCTTTCCCTTAGCCCCAGATGGACCAGAAGAAGACTCCCCAATATGAAGTGTTCCAAGTAGGCCTTTGCTCCTTAATTATCCCCTCACCGTTTGCAATCTGTTGGAGTAGCTCAGGGAGAGCCATTTCCATCTTGTTCATTTTAAAATTAAGCTTAAAATTTGCAAACGACGGAGGCAGAGAATTGAGCGCCATGTCTACTTTCATTTCAGTGTTCATGGTTGATCCCAAAACATCCAGTTCATTGAAAAGGTACATCATGTACAATACATGATCTCGAACTGGAGTTCCATCAACCATATGGGTGTTCATAAGCTTCTTGACAAATTTCGGTTTTTGCAGGACGACTGTGTTCCGCAAACATGTCCTTGAGGCTTTCTAAAATTTCAGCAGCAAACTGATAACCTTCATAAGTGTATTTAAAAACATTGCTCATAGACCCCATGATATAACACTTGGCCATATCATTAGCCTTTGTCCACTTAGCAAAATCATCTTTCTCTTCTTGAGAATCATTCTCAGCAGGAACTTGAGGTCTTTCCCCAACAATAGCGAACTTATAATCGTGAGCAATCAAACAAATGTCCAAGTTTCTTTTCCAGTCCACATAGTTAGGTCCGGTCAACTGATTCTCTCTTAACAAATTAGGCAAAACGTTCATATTCGACATCTATTCAAGTAGCAATAAAACATACAGTGAGATACAAGCATTTACAGAATTCAAAAAAAAAAAAAAAAAAAATATTTTGTTCATCACAACACTTTCATGTCATAAAAACTTGGATTCATAATCAATGCATACATCTACTCATTCTAAGGAATAAGCATACATATATATTTATTAAGTGAATCTCATTCAACTTGATATGATTCATATAACATCTCATGTAAAATTAATCAAATAATCCAATCATATTTAGCTTCTGAATATGATAACCATTTGTTCCTATGGGAACCATTATTATTCGTAATCCAGTTAAGTGTCATCCATTAACTTAACTTAGAACACAACACAAGCTAGGATAGTTTCCTGAGGGAAATCTATACTAATTTTGTTTGTCCAAGTCTTGACCGTATGGTAATCCATGCCGATATCCGACTAGCGTAGCCATTCCTTAGGGAAATAGAAAAGCTGCCATATCCATGGATCGTTAATGGAAAAGCTGTGGGTATCTGTATACCCTCTCCCACTTAATATTTCTTAACAGCAAGTTATGCGAAATCAATCATACATCACACATACATTTGATTCACATGTTAGCAATAAACTTCTTAATCGACGTCATGTGCACAAAAGAGAAAATGTAAGCAAAACAGGGGTATTAATTAATTTCATATACATTCAATATGCTCTTATGATGATCAAAAATCAACATACAGAAAAAAAACAGAGCGTGTACATAATTAATTAAACAGTGTAAGTATATAGTTAGACATCATATTTGATGTTACTCATATATAAAACCAAACAACGCTAAACTAAGAACTTTACATCCAAACAGACCTTATAACCAAACAGTTTAAAACTAGATCTTTAAATGCAGCACCAACCTAAATCCAAAACCAAACAACACTATAGAACTAAACTGACTTAGGGTCACCCGCAACCAAACCAGTCAAAGTTGCGACCGTGACCGGCCAAAAACTAATTCATAATCGGACCGGTGGCGGATTAACCGATTTATAAGGGGAAAAAAATTATGTTAGCCAAGGTAGTCCAACTTGTCATTAGTTTAAAACTAGATGGAACTTGGAAGGGTGAATAAACGAACGGATGTTTTGAAGCCCATCCAAATTGTTTATGTGTAACAATGTTCAACCTCTTATTAACACACTATTAACTAGGCTTTATCCTTAGTAATTTTAAGTTCTCTTATTACCTTGTGACCTAGTCAACATTAGGCCCACTTGCTTAATCCTTTCAAGTAAACGATTTGTGTTCCAAATAATAAGGTCCGAAACCTTCTTATTCACATAAATCAAATATCTAAGATCAAGTAATATTTAAGACCTTTATTCACTCGGTCAAATATTGAAAAAATTCTGAAACCACTTTTCAAGAAACACGATTTCAATGAAAACACGTTTTTTTCCTTTTATTTATTTCTAAAAATAGATCAAAACAAATCCTAATATATTTAATTAGTTAAAATTAAACTATATTTTTGATAATAAAAAGAAACGTGAATAAACTAGATTTTACTATATACAAAAATCATAGTTATGATCAAATTAAAATCAACCATCATATCTCATATAGATTTGCACAACAACATGTGATTCAAACAAATATAACATATAAACAGATCTCATCTTCTTATATATTAATTAGTAATAACAATAAATCACATATACAAATGAATCAATCAATCATTATTAAAAATAAATTAATTATGATTCATTATAATACATACATACAATCATAGCAGAAGTGGCGCTAATACCACTGTTAGGAAACATGCATATCAAAGACACAGCGGAAGACTTGATACAAAACTTTTTCCTAAAACCAGAAGATACATCTACTTTGATTATACATATGAAACAAAGTATATGGTTGAATAACTTACCTTCTTAGCAGTAATTGAGAAGACCCAAAGATTCCAACCTTGACTTCTTGCTCCTGTGTTTTCTTCACCGAAACTTCAAACAAGAATAGTATACTAATAATGGAAAATACTTTTACTGCTTGGGTTTTCTTATACCTAAAAGTCTTAACAGTTTTATCAAAAGGAAGAGAAGATATTTTCAATACTAGTGTGGGCGCAACAAAGAAAATAGTCTACTATATCTATATATAGCAGTTTTCATTCCACTCTCCCACTAAGATAAAACAGTTAGGTAATTTAGGGTTTAACATTAATTAGCTTAATAATCGGTCAAAACCAAAACCACGTCTCACGTAATTAGTTTTGCCAACTATTAACCACAAATCACTCCACTATAGATTTGTGATTGAACCCTCTAATTCATGTTATATTTATTAATAAACCCTTTAGCCTTATTACAGTCACATAACAATCCCTCCAATGTACCTGGCATCCATAAATAATCCATGGCATAGCAACTCTTGCCTGTCAGCGTCATTATGATTATTTATGTCTTATATCCTCGACTATTACGTGTGCTAGACAACCATTATTAATCTAATAATCGCTCAAACAATTTGAGTGATCACCGCCGATTTAAAATAATAATTACTGCAATGTAATACGAGGGGATGTCATAATTCATGGACTTCATATTGAATCATGTAATCCTACTATGTCATCATAACTATCCATCTCGTTCAGAATATTGGATCACTTATAATATTTACGACCTCACTGCTTAACGAGACAAGATGGAGATGATGGACATGTAAGGTATACATCAATTCTCAGAATTAAGAACTTTATGAAATAACAATAAAGAAGTACTCTTTGTTTACTGACGTAGTAAAAGAGTTTCTAGTAGACCCATCAATATGATCTCATCACATTAATAGATAACTCATATCCCTGCATATAAGTTAATCACATAATAATTCATTAACCATATATCTCATTTGTATGCAAAACCATTAATTAAACTACTTGAAAATGTCACAATCATTGTTTTAGGGAATTATTCCCAGCAACATGATCACAAGTGATTTAGCTTGGGACTTCCGTTTCAGGAGAAATCACAAGAGTTTAAACTGCAACTAATCAGGTCGTATTGAAATGATCCATAAAGGTCTCAAAAATAAGTTTTTGCTAAAGATTTTTTGAACAAATAGGATTTCCAAGCCAAAGATTCATCCGTCCATCTTAATAGGAAGATTAGCTTGGGACACCACTCTTAACCATACTTTAGGGACACCAGGGATCTCATATCTATTCTTCACTAATCACTATGTCAAATAAAACAAGTAAACTGTGATTCTCGATAAATAAAACCTCGCCATTCTTGAAATCCTCGCCAATTTTTATAAATTGTGAAGCATCAAATGATTTATAACCAAAAGAAGAAAAGTATGTACTCAAATGATTTCTACATACAAGATTATTTCGAAGATCTTGGCGAATAGATTAAAGCAGCAGCTCGAAAAAATTATCTCCCCTATGGGGCATACGTACCTGGCAGACAGATTGGGGACAACATCACATTATCTCATGAACTAATTCAATGCATGAAAAGGAAAAAGACTAAGAAAGGCTACATGGCGCTCAAACTCGACATGTCCAAGGCGTTTGATCGTGTCGAATGGAATTTCTTGAACAAGGTTATGATGCACTTAGGGTTTAACAATAAATGGTGTGGCTTCATTCAAGAATGTGTTAGTACTACTGAAATTCAAGTTCTTCTAAATGGTTCACCGGGTCAAGCATTCAAGCCATCAAGAGGAATACAGCAAGGTGATCCCATCTCACCGTATTTATTCTTGCTTACTATGGCAGTTTTTACTCGTGCGTTGGCTAGAGCTGAAATGGAAGGAAAAATTCAAGGTATTAAGATTTCAAGAAAAGCACCTCAGGTCACTCATTTACTCTTTGCGGATGACTTTCTTGTATTTTCCAAAGCTGACATCCACAATGTAACAAATCTTCTTCAAGTGATAAACTCTTTTAGCAACATATCGGGACAACAAATAAACTTCCAAAAATCTGCAGTTTTTTTTTCTCAAAGCAAGTACATCCAAGGCACTGCAGGATTTTGCTAAGAAGTTTGAAGATGAAGCACATGAGTCTTGAGGAAAAGTATCTTGGCATTCCATTGTTTCCAAACAGGAAGAAGACTACCTCTTTTTCTAGTCAGGTTGTCAACACAAAAAGTAGACTATCAAAATGGAGAGGAAAATTCATCAATCAATCAGAGAGATCAATACTAGTGAAGCATGTTCTAAATGCCATGCCATCACATCATATGGGCATTTTAAAGTTCCGGAAGCCACAATAAAGGAACTGGATAGCATACAAAGAAATTTCTGGTGGGGCAAAGAAGAATCTAAAGGCATTTTTCTCACTGGTTGGCCATCCATTAATAAACATAAACTAAATGGCGGTTTGGGCTTCAGAGATCTAAGATGCTTTAATAGAGCTCTCCTAGCTAAAGCTGCCTGGAGATTACTAAAGAATGAAGACAAGATGTCGGCTAAATCTTTAAAAGAACGTTACTATCCAACTACTTCAGGTCTTCATGCAAAGAAAAAAAGAACTCAACTTGGGCCTGGCAAAGCATTCAAGGCAGTATGCAATTCTTTTTCAAGTTTAGTCTCTGGTTAGTAGGAGATGGAAGTAAAATATCCATTTGGTCTGACATATGGATTCAAGGAACACAAGCACCTCCCATTCCAGCTGTGGAGTTGGAGATTACATCAAACTACAACAAAGTTTCAGATCTAATTGATCAAGAAACAAAAACCTGGAAGGTGACGGTGGTTCAATCTTTATTCAACCAGCAAGATGCTTCAAAAATCCTGCAACTACACATACCACAAAGATAGGAAGATAGGCTCATCTGGACACTTACAAGAAATGGTGATTTCACGGTAAAATCAGCTTACAGAAAGCTGGTATAGTTGAAAAGCAGAGATGTGGTTACAGACGCTGCAGCTGCAAGAACATGGAGGCACATATGGAATGTCCCAACTCTGCAAAGAATTAAACACTTCTTATGGAAGTGTATGATAGACACTGTACCTTCTAGTGAACGAATGGCAAGAAATCTGGGATATGTAGGTGAGCAGTGCAAAGTGTGCAATCAAGGAATAGAAACAACAAAGCATATACTATGGGAATGCCCTTTTGCAAGGGCTATTTGGTCGACTACTCCGGGAGCCAGAAGAAGTATGCCAAGCAATGACTCTATAGTTCAAGATTGGATTCAAAGCTGGTTCACTAATGCTTTCAATGAACTAGTTGAATACTGGACAGTGCATATGGCAAACACAGTGTGGGAAATCTGGAAAGCGAGATGTTGTTGTGTCTTTTGAAGACAAGAAGCCAAACCCTGTGGAAGTTATTAGACTTATTCAGCTTTTGAATATGTCCACTGGAACACAAATGCTGAGACAGCATCAAACCAACCAAGATAGGGTTCCAGATACCATAGTATTATGGAAACCTCCACAAGCCCCATATATATCTTTTTGCTGTGATGCTTCCTTTAAGATTATTAACCAAATTACTTACTCAGGATGGCGACTAATCTGTCGTTCTCATGCAGGAGAATTCATCCAAGAAAGATGCAATCATGCAGATGGACTCTTGAACGTGGGAGTGGAAGAATGTAGGGGACTTTTACAGGCGATGCAGTGTGCAGAAGAACTAGAAGTACAATATGCAAGTTTTGAAATGGATGCTGAACTGGTAATGTAATCAAAGCAGTCAATGGAGGACTCAGTCATGTTGCATGGGAGAATCATACCATGATATAGGATATTAAAACTATGCTAGTAAATCATCCTTTTTGGATTTGCAAATGTATAATTAGGAAAATAAACAAGCCAGCAGATAAGCTGGCAAAACATGCTAGAGTTCGTAATATCTCGCAAACTTGGTTTGAATATCCTCCAAGTTTTATTGCAAGTGCAATATTGGAGGATATGAATTCTTTTGTTTCGGTTTCATTAAGTTAATAAAATCCCCAGTTTTTCATCAAAACAAAAAAAACAAAAAAAAATGTACTCAAATGTGTCACCATCTATCGTGATACACCATCTAGTTTCTCAAGTTGTAATGTAAAGAGTCTGAAACCATCTTTTGTGGGCAATTTTCTTTTGAGAGTGTACAATTCTGCCATAAAAATAAAAATAAAATAAAATAATCAACTACTAAAGTCGGTTTTGTGAAACCGATACAGTTAGTGGTGCTTCCAAGTACTTACCGAACTAAACGGTATTCAACATGGATTCAAATTGCTAGTGTTCTCCGGAAAATATACAATTCTGCCATTCTGCCATCAAAAAACAGGTAAAAGCGTTTCAAATTTTTTCAACTACAAGAGTCGGTTTCTTGAAACCGATATAGTTGGTATGCTTCTAGGTACCGAACTAAACAGAATTCAACATGGATTCAAATTTCTAGTGTTTTTTACGGATTCAAATTTCTAGTGTTTGTGTTTTACGCAAAATATACATGCAGTTCTATAGTTTTGAGGAAACCTCATGTCCTTACGGCATTATATAATGAGTCCGAGAGAAACAAGAGAAGACACAAAATCAGCAGTAGGAAAATTTTGGAATCAGTCTCGAATTATCACCCATCAAGTTTTTCTATCAACCCTTAGGTTTTTCTCACCTGAATCATCATCGTTGTTCAAGTTTTAGATACACATATCATCATCCATCACACCAAAAAACACTGTTTCAATAATGGAGATCAGTAAAGAAGAAGAAATCGAGCTTTCTGAAATCAAAGTTGAGAGCCCAACACGTATTCCAAAACCAACAGTAAAGAAAAAACTAACCCTAGTCCCTCTTATCTTTCTAATCTTTTTTGAAGTTTCAGGAGGACCTTTCGGGGAAGAAAATTCAGTTAAAGCAGCAGGACCGCTCTTCGCTCTTTTAGGGTTTTTAATCTTTCCGTTCATATGGAGTACGCCTGAAGCTCTGATCACCGCAGAACTCGCAACTGCTTATCCAGGTAATGGTGGTTATGTAATATGGGCTTCTGAAGCTTTTGGTCCTTTTTGGGGTTCAATGATGGGTTCATTAAAATTTCTCAGTGGATCTATTAATAACGCTGCATACCCCTCCATGATGACAAAATATTTGACGGGTATTATTCCGGCGAGGTTTAACACTTTAGCTATTTGTGGAATTACAGCATTGTTATCGTTTGTGAATTATTTGGGATTAGCTATTGTTGGTTGGTTTGCCGTTGTTCTTGCTGTAGTTTCAATGCTGCCGTTTATTATCATGTTTTTCATTGCAATTCCTAAAATTAAGTGGAGCAGAATTTTTAGTTTGGGTACAAACGTTCATAAACTAAGAATGAATGATTGGCCGACGTACTTCAACACCTTGTTCTGGAATTTGAATTTCTGGGACAATGCAAGTACATTGGCCGGAGAAGTGGAGAATCCACAGAAAATCTTCCCAAAAGCTTTGTTTTCCGCTGGAATTATTACTTGTTTCGGGTACTTGATCCCTCTGATAGCAATAATCGGAGCTCTACCACTGGAACAAGATGCATGGGATGTTGGGTATTTAGCGGCAGCAGGAGGAACGATCGGTGGGCCATGGCTGAAGTATTGGATTGAGATTGGCTCGGTTTTATCGAGTATTGGATTATTTGAAGCTCAACTGAGTAGTAGTTCTTTCCAGACAGAAGGAATGGCGAATCTCGGGTTCATACCTGCTTTGTTCGGATGGAGAGCTAAGTGGTTTAATACTCCATGGGCAGGAATCTTGTTATCCAGTTTAATTTCGTTCAGCCTCTCATTCTTAGATTTCAACAACATAGTTGCTGCAGCCAATATCTTGTATGGCTTGGGTATGCTATTGGAGTTTTCAGCTTTTATCAGGTTAAGAATCAAGTATCCAGACCTGCCCCGACCTTACAAAGTTCCAGGACGCCTTCCTCTTCTTTGCCTCATGTGCTTGGTACCAGCTGGGTTTGTGGCGTACGTTATCGCGACCATGGTGTCTAAGCTTGTTGTTTTCTACATTACGGCAGGTCTTACTGTTTTTGCAGTTTGCAACTATTTTCTCATGAATCTTTGCAAATCTAAAGGGTGCATCCAGTTCATCACCAAAGATGATGATAAGCAGGCCGTGGAGAAGGAATCAACCGAAGGACAATCATAATTTGATTTTAGTGTGTTATTTTGTTTTCTTTATATGCACAATATCTTTTATTTTTTAATTTATTTTAGGATTTATATTTCTAGTCTTTTTCTTGCTGCTTGGTTGTGTTATTTTATTTCTAGTAAAAAAAATAAAACTGTATAAAATATATTTTTATCTTCTTTGCCACTTTGTTATTTTTCTCTTTACAAGTAATGTGAAAATCCCTTGCAAACAACATGAAGCAGTTTAATCTTTGCAATTCAGTATTTCTAAACAGCGTATGAACACAAATAATCAGTTCAGTACCTAAACATGATCTTAGTGCTCTGATAACTAAGAAGCTCTGGCGAGTTTGCATCCTCGTCTGCTTTCTGTATAACGAAGCAGAGCCACGGACGGTATTTTCTGGTGGTGACATACCTGCACTACCTGGTGGTTGCAACATACCTGAACTTTATCCTGGCTGGGATGCAGGTGCACCCATGATATGCAGTTGGCTTGATTAAACATAAACGGGCAAAACCCAACCCAGTGCTCCTGTAAACCTTGGACTAATTTGCCACGCACTCCTGGCTACATTCCAAAACAACCCAACAGTTTCCCAGCACTAGAAGGCTCCCCCCTCTGAGACGCCCTCTTCAAGGACTAGTGCATAATCGGTCGTTAAAGAAGCTTCTACAGACTATAATTTGACAGCAAATCCATTTAGTTCTCACGCTGGGCAGATAATTCAAAGAGTCGTGACATATATATGTGATGCCTGATTAGCAAGAAGCTATACAAGGCGGAATTAACATGGAAGATTTGAGAATCCATTGTATGTCTGTGAGAGAAGACAGAGACAGATGATACATAAAAAAAACTTGTTGATTCTTCAAAAACGTGATACTACTTTACTTAGAACTGAAACAAAAAGGAAAAACGGATCAAAAGCAACAGACTGACTGTACTTTTTCAGTATCCAAAAGATAAAGCAACTAACCACAGCTATCCCAGCCTGCACATCCTAGGTTAAGTTTTCTTTCAATTTTGTGCTAAACAGACTTATCATCCAGGGCAACATTGCACTAAGAAAATCACCCACATATCCAAAGAAAACAAGAAAACGAGAACCAAACTATTGAACTCCAAAAATCCCTAATTGCAATGCAGTAGGCTAGACTAAACATAACATTTCCACAGCAAAAACTAACCCCATGTTCCTATTAACCTTGAAGGCTTGAACTAATTTACCGCCAGGGTCCGAGAATGAGGAGGCTTCCCCCTCTAAGACGCCCTCTTCCAGGACTTGGGCACAATCTGTCGTGGAAGACGCTTCTACGGACTACAATTAGAAAGCAAACTCGTTTGATTCTCACACTGGGCAGATCCTAGTTAGCTCGTTATTACTAGAGGAATCCTAGTAAGTTTCTTCTCCTCCGCTTACACCAAACACATAAACAAAGTGCATGCGCACCACACTCATGCGCACGCACCTCACTGAGAGGGATCTCGTTCTTGATGATTCCTCTAGCTCGTTATTACTAGAGGAATCCTATAGTAAGTTTCTTCTCCTCCGCTTACACAATCACCTTTATAGCTATTATACTTATGGTTCAATACAGCTTCAGAAACTACATTTAGACTTGTATCTAGATGTAAAAAGTCAGCATGATGAAGTTTTTTCTCCAAAAGCCAACCTACCGAAATAGTCTCCCCAACGATACTTAAGTGCCCAAATTAATTAACTAAACAAGAAGAAATCTATAAATCCAAAATGGGCTGTACGATACACTGCTGAATAGCAAAGTTAGCACAAAATTATTAATGACCAATCAAGATAAGAAATTTACCTCATGAATAGCAGCCCTAATGTAGCAACCTCAACCACTTTACAGAGCAGTTCCGAACGAGTTGAACAAACACCAATTTACAGGTAACAATTCTCATCAGGTACCTCAGAGAACACAAATCACAATAAATCATGCAAGAAAAAACCATTTTTGTGTTCATCTTTCCAAATTTCATCTATCACAGAACTAGATTGATAAAAAATCAAACTACTTGAAATTAAACATAACACAAAGGGTGTCTAAGAAATCAAAATCAGAAACAAACAAACCTCAAGAGTCATTGCTATTTTGAAGAAGAATTCAAGTGGTGGACCAATTTTTGGATGCCGTGAATTCTGTGAAGTGAATTCTTCTGTTTTAAAAAGTGGCCTGAAAATGAGTAAATGGATGTTGGCACCATGGATTCAAGCACCATTTTTGGGTGTGTCAACTTCTTCCCCTTGTTTTTTGCTCTTTCCATCTGCTGGGGCCTGAAAGTGCTGTCTTGCTTGTTAACAAGTGAAGTTTCTGATGCCCAACATCAGAAATAGAGAGCTTGGGACTTCTGGTCTGAAGAGAAATCCCAAAAGAGTGTGAAACAGCTGCCAATTTGCCAATGACAAACATAGCATCCGAACACTGCAAATAATCACTTACAAGTACGGCAGTGAAGAGACCGTTATTCAAGATTACACAGTTAGAAAGAAAGAGTTGGTCTCAAAAATTGATGCTGCTCAAGATTTACAGCAAACAGGACTAGCAGTTCAATCTGTCCATCAGTAGCTTAACGGGTAGAGCTCCGCTTCAACTGCCAATGCTACGTCAGGACTAATAGAGCATACTAAAGGGACTCTGCAAATGACTGTGATAACCCAAAATGTAAGGTTCAAGTCATGCAAAGGCTCAAGACACTCCATCTTAATATTTGCAAAGATCAAAAGGTCAATTATCCATTACCTGGCCAATCTGCGCTGTCGGTTTGGAAGTATAGAACATAAAGACATATTGACTTGATCATGTAAGAAGACACCATTAAAAAATGACAATTTATTTCTGTACAGGTGGTTCCCTTACATCATTTTCTGTCACAAGGAAACTCAAATAAAAAAAGGACTAGACACGCAAATAAACTAACGACGATATATCAAAGTGCAGCTGCAGTTAGCAAAAATGACAAATAAATAAAATGGTTCCACCTATCCCCGGCTACTGTATGATTTCAACGAAACTACGCTTCCCTATTCACCCAGTGTGTTCTTATACTGTTATCGGTAAGAAACAGCATTCCCCTGTCTTCTGTAACTATGTATTTTCAACTTTCACTCTTTTTCCGTTACCAAGCACTAAACTTAATGCATAACTTATAAAGCTAGTTTCTTCACCGTTCTGAGGCTCATTCTTTACGGTTTTCATTCCTTTCACTAATTGATCTCGGCCCTGCACACATTTACCTGAATTAAGTAGCACTAGGCTCTCAATGTAAGGCACCGCTCTTAACCAAAATTCAGGGACACCACGGATCTTGAGAACCCTAACTCTTTTATTCTTCACAATGTCATAGAGAACCAGTACACCATAATTCTCGATAAATAAAACCTCGCCATTCTTGAAATCCCAAATCGGCTTCAAAAAGTACTCCTTATCACTATCGTGTTGAAGAGATCTTCTAATGCATCTTCTACCAATAGTCTTCCATCTAGTCCAAGATTCTCTTACTGAGTACTGTCTCATAGACCATATCTCGATAGTACCATCCGAACACTTATTTAGAATGCAAAGACGCTCATCCAAAATAGCCAGCAAATTACGGTAAATAACTCTTTCTCTAATTAAGACTTCAATTTCAGGAGTAACTGGAACCTCCCTGAAACTGTCATCTCCAGTATGAAACGCAAGTAAAACTCCGTACACAGCTGTAGACCCATTCACAGTGCATCGAGTTGCTTTCCAAATAATGTTTCCATTTCCATCAAAGTATACATCCTTATCAATATTATCATACACATGAATATCATAAGGAATACAAGCGTGTCTAGGTTTCTTCCATGAATCCGCACGTAATGAATACACCAGAACATCACAACCAACACAAACCTTGGAATCTCTTGAACCTAACCTACCGGTCGTAACGAATTCTGCCCATTTATCCCAATCAGAAACAAATCTACCAGCAGTACCAACAACATTGCCAAACTCCTTATAACATTTCCTAGCTCTCACAATCTTATAATCACCAAAATATCCAAATGCATATGCAACGACACTCGATTCCGGCTCCCTTACCTTAGGCTTCGATACCATCTTAAATTCCCTAGTTGCAGGATTCCATAAACACAAATTATCTTTTCCCAAATAACCCTCTACAAAAATTATGCCATAAACTGAACTAAATGTATGAACTTCAGACTTTGCAAATGGACTATGAACCTCAAAAGCTCTATAACTCAATGTTGGCGACAACGAAGATTCACGAAAATAATCAATTGATGCAAAGAATTCTTGACCAAATGGTTTCATTAATACCTTAAGTTTCCCCTTATTCATGATAAAGAAATTTGAAATAAACTTAGGGTGTCTCAATAAACTATTCCATCCAAAAGATACGCACCTGAATCTTAACATAGATTTCACTGGTAATTTTATGAGTATTTGGTAAAGCAAAGGTGCTTCAAGCCTCCCAATTGATGCTGCTGTCAGCTTCTTTGTTTCCAATTCCTTTTCATCTTCTTCTCCATCGTCATCGTCAACAATGATTACTGAATCTGTTCTTTCTCTTTTCTTAGCGTTTTGCTTCATGGGTGTTTGATGACAAGCTGGTTTCAACATGGAAAAGAAAACTCAAAAACCCTAGAAATCTCTCGTAAACCCTAAAATGCTGAAACCCTTTGTGTTTAGAGATGAGGTGAAGATGATGGTGAAAGGGTTTTGTGGTTTTTGTTCAAGGAAGAATCAGATTTTGGTGATGGATGATGGAGTTGAAGATACTGATGGAAGCAGATGAAGTGTTTGATTGAGGTGCGGAATAAGCCATGGATAAAGTGAAAGTGAATGGGGTAGTTTGGATATTAAATAGAAGATTGACCGTGTCTCGACCTTTCCCACGTGGATGAAATGCAGACGTGTTACTATTGATGACCTCATTACAGGATGCTTAGATGGGAACATGTAAATTGTAAATCATCATCAATGATGATGTTTTCAAAAAAAAAAAAAAAAAAAAAAAAAAAAAAAAAAAAAAAAAAAGTTCTTGTTGGAATTCAAGGAGTCAGAAAAGAAAAACTTGTCTTCAATGGTAGTGTATGAATAACAATGATCATTTTTTCTACGACAACTACATCAATGATCATTTTTTGTACAATGATCGAACAATAACAATAGCGAACTATCTAGAGAATAAACATATACAAGCATACAAAAAAAGAATGAGAGATTGAACTTGAGAATTACAAAACCTTCCTAAATCCTAAAATCTCTTATCATTTTTTTTTCTTTTGTAATCCCGTCGGTAATGATTATTTGATGGAATGGGTGGAACACTTCCATTTTAGCACTGACTATTCAATACTTTGTCCGGTATACAACATAATTATGAATAAGCCCCTAAAATATTTTTATTTTTAACAAAAACCTAAATTGCGGAACAACTAATTTGTTGCCCCTTGGGCCTTGTTGCCCCGAAGTGGGGCTTTCCCTATTGGCCCGGCCATGTTGAAAATGGTATATGAATAGCTAAATAATAATATTTTAACAAGATTTAATATGGTTGGTGGATCTATGGATTTATTCATCATAAGATGCAGGATTTAATTGAAATCTGACAAGAATAATGTTTTTTAGCTGTCAAATGTCGAGATATATAATAAATATATAACAAAATTGGTATATCAAGTGTCATATTATATAAAAGGTGATCGAAATTCATGCATTTGTGTATACATTATCGAACCCAAAGATATATCTAAATAAATGAATTTCTTTGATATGCACATTATTCAACCCGAAATTACTCTGACAGAGCATGCGGTTAGAAGTTTTATCACATATTTTAATAGGATTACGAAGGTCACTTAAACACATGAGGAATGTATGCAACCTCGGATCTCGATTGGA
Source organism: Papaver armeniacum (assembly GCA_023531295.1). NCBI lineage: Eukaryota > Viridiplantae > Streptophyta > Magnoliopsida > Ranunculales > Papaveraceae > Papaver > Papaver armeniacum. The sequence goes on along the minus strand of JAJJWW010003106.1, from coordinate 25,737 downwards.
ACCGAGACACGAAGACAACTTTATTTCGGGGAGATTTTCGGTGAAATTTTCAAAATCTTTATTTTCAAAATTTATACACGTAATATCTATCCAGGCATTTCCCACACTTTACATAAAAGAGTTTTAGAAGATTTTCTTTAGGGACGGATTTTATTTTTTTAATTATGTTTTTATATGTAAAACTGTCTCGGCAAGATCTCGGCCGCATCTCAGCGGTTCTCGACCATATTGGTCCCTTCTAGATGGGATCTCGATCGTCTCAGCAATACTCTAGGTCAAATGTCGCTTCGCCAAGATTAAGAAACTCATCACATCCATGGACCGAAACCTAGATTCTCAGTGATATTTCGGTCGTTACTGACTAAATTTGACTTTGTGGCTAAAATGTACTCTTTGATTCGAACTTCTTCGGACCTATTTGTAACATGAGTCTCAATTTTTTCAAGCAAAAATTTACATTATGACCAAAACTTGCACGAGGATCCAATCTTCCTATGACAAGAGTTTATTTTGTGATCCAAAAGCTATCTCGTAATCCAAAATCAGTTTCATAACTCTGAATCTGCTAGGTGGTGTATAATTATTTTGTAACCTTCTATTCACACAATAACCTAAAATGTGCACAAATCTTAAAATCGATCATGTGGATCCAAAGTTTGCAAAGTGCTCAAAAATCTAAATTGTAACCGGATATTCTCTTTATAGTCATTTGAACCATGTTGGACTGAGACAACAGAGAGGAGAGCACAAACGCGGAAGCACACAAGCAACTACATTGATAATCAATTTCGTTGTACGAATTCTCATGGCTCAACAGCCTATATATAGTTTAACAAACTTGACGAATACTCAAAACACTTTCCTAACATAAACCAAACTCTAAATTAAGAAGTCTTCTAGAACCAAACAACTTGTTTCTCAAGATAACTAGACTTCCAAATATAGTCTTGGTTTATTATTTCCAACATCCTCCCTTAAACCAAGACTTCCATTACTCCCAGCATTCCACACATTCTCAACAATCTTTTGTAACCAACAAACGGTTTACGCTTCGGGCCCTTGATTTCTTTAGTAGAATATGATCGTCCAGAAAGCTTGCTACCTTGCATATCACTATGTCTCCCTTAGACTGATGATGGAAAATCACATCTCGCTTTCCCGATACTTCATGGCACCACAACTTGATATAAACATTCCCTAACAAGCTCTAGAATCACAATATTCAACTTGCTATCCGAACAAGCTCCAGAATCGCTATGGAGAGTTAAATGCTATGGAGAGTTAAACTTTATGAGTTAAAATCTTCTTACCTACTTTACTCGCAGGATTTCTGTCTTTTCTCTTCACATGTTACTTAAACAAGAGTCACAACCGATAGTTACTGATGTCTGTTATAACTGATCTTTTCACAGTTCACAAACCTTTCTTCTCTTCTAAACACTACACCATTTTGGCCGATTAGAAACAGATTTTACATGTTACAAAACAGGGTTGTAACAGGCAGGTTCTGTTTCAAAACGTGGCGTGACAAATTTTTGTAACGGTCCCGTAGCTGTTACGAATTTGGGTTGTAACAGCGGTTGTAACAGACGATGACTGGTACTACGTGGAATTTCGTAACATACCTCAGCTGTTACGAATTATTTGTAATAGGGAGTTGTAATAGGAAATGGCAGTTACTACGGTCAGGTTGAAACAGTTCCACGCCGTTACGAATGTTTTTGTAACAACAAAAAAAAACTGCTAGTCAACATTGACCCGGTCAAAACTAGTCAATATTGACTAATTTTGATCAGGTCAATATGACTGGCAGTTCATCCAAATCAATTCATAGCAAATTCTATCAATTCATTTGAAAAAAATACTGAAATTTTTCTAAGTAGCAATTTTTTTTTTGTTAAGGGAATACAAAGAAACTTCATAAGTTCAGTTCGTTCTCACTTAAATCATTATAAGTTCATTCCTATGGCCTAAGGGAATACAAATTCTGTGTATTACAAACATCATGAACATATTTTGTAACAAAGCATACCATGAGAGCAGATAGGTTACCTTTGTTCTCCTCAGCTGCTTTCCTTGATCAGACAAGAGCATTTTTTCTGTAAGTGCCTGCAAGTGTCAAAAGAAACATATAGACTGCGGGTAAGCGAAGACAGGCATGATGTACATCAAACCAATTTGCATTATGCAAAGAAAATGCACAAACAAGTAAGACTGCAAACGTCACCAGTAAAATCACTCAATTACCTGTTTAGATTCTTTTGAGCATCCTCACCTATCGCTAATTATTTTGGTTGTAGTTTTAGATGAAGCAGAAAGAGATTGTTTTCGGCAACTTCAGCTGTACCCATAACCCTGCCTATATTCAATAAAAATACTTGAATGATTTTCTGAACGTTAACAATATTGCATTTTCTGAATATGTGTGCAAGTGTTTTACTGAAAGCACTGAAAGAGTCTAAGAGGACCTTTCTTCAAATCGCACAATCGTAGCAAACATTTCGAATGGGAAGTCTGTTTGAGATTGCACTGATCGGAATCACTGGGAGAGTCGGTGGATTTTCCATATTCCTTGAGCAGCGATGCATACTGGATAGAGAGATGGATCAAGCGGGGAACAAAGGACCTCCTTTCAACAATTTTACGCCAGTTTTTTTCCCTATCATGCTCATCTGAATAATGTTGCCATCGAATGGAACATGGAAACAGCTCAGTGATTTCACGAAAAAAAAAGAGGGAAGAAAGCATTACAATAAATGCTTGACTAAACAACATGCGATCTTGACCCTTTTCTTGTTCATAGAAAATAATTTTGATCATGAATAGATCATTGACAATCAAATATTTATGAACAAATTAGAACGTTCCAAAGAATCAAATAGTTAAAACAAACAATTCCACCATCCATGTGCTTCATAATTAGTTACCACATGTGATTGTTTCCCCTGCCCAAAAGAGCGTTGATCCCTACACAGAGAGAAGCGACTATAGTGGAGGAACGTCGCAGAGGTTGGGAGGATACCTGCACACGATCTGACTCGCAACTCACGCTGGCCAATTATCTCAGAATATTCTGAATGCCAGGATACCTGCAAGGAGAATAGAGTAGTGGGTCTTTTAGTTTTTTGCTGATGTTCAGAGTTGGGAATTGAGATGCACATAAAATAAAATAAAAATCCCTATCAAATTATGTTTAATAATTGAGAAAATCAATCCAAGGAAGTGTCTTATTTAAGTTAATTAAACCAGTTTGGTCTCTTCAAGTTTTACATATAGGAAAACAAGAACACGTAATCAACAAAAGATAGACCAACTCCAGTATTGAAATTACTACTGGTGCATGTTCTCAAGAGTCCACCTATATAGACAGATGATGAAATAAAATTCTTATGCAGAACATAGGTCTGCTGAGACCATATATATCTGATAGCAATAATTCAGTAACTCAATCGATTGAACAAAATAAATAAATAAATAAATACTTCAGTAACTTTGACAAACTTTAAAAAAGGAAAAGGAATCCAGATTTAGATATGAGATAAAGACTTATAGAAACAAATAGAAAGTACCAATCCTTACCTAAGATGATCAGTGTGACAAATACCACTAAAATTAACCATATGGAACGCCGGTTGACTTGGATAAAATACTGCAACCTTTTACACCTCACATTAGAAATCCCAACCCTGCTACACGCTGTCAAGACATTTGAGTATAATCCATGACCCCCTGAAAAGAAGAATTCCAAAATAAGTACAAAAAGATTTACTCTTCGAATAACAACATGAATTCAACGGATCGAACACAACATCCTCATCTTTCATTCAGAGACTCTTCTCAAACACCCATCCTATTGGTTTGGTTTTTATCAGCTTTTCATGTTAAACTGATCATTTTGACTCTCCCCGTAGATTTTACTTGGACGGTTTTCATTTTTTCAAACACCATGACAACTGACATTAGAGATGTTAGGCATATTGAATTATTATACGATAAATTTCTAACTAAGAAATTTTTGGAAGACACTAGAAAAAGCACTGTAGTTTCTGCACACTAAATGGAGTTTGCAGATTTAGCTGTTCAGCTTGGCAAATGTCAACATATGATGAATATGAGGATGCAGGCCTATGTTTGAATTCATCTTCCAACTCTCCATCTTTCCTCCTCTTTGTAAAACTCTTAGTCATCCTACTCCCATATATGGACCAATATTTATTGAAGACCTTCAAAATATCGAGCCAGCGGGATCCTCTTTGCTTGTTTCTGGAGAAGAAGCTTTTAGCATTAGAATCACAACCTTCCAAACCCCAATTTGCACCCTAACACCTTCATCCCCAAGATCCTCACGGATTGCAATATACACTTCATAACCCGTACGTGTAGGATAATTAGAAGCCACATTCGTTGTATTATTTTCCTTTACAAAATCCAACACATGGTCTGTATGGACTCCATTCATTTTAGAGTCTTCATTTTCTTCACTCTTAAGCTCAATAATTTCATCAGTATTGTCATCAAAAGTTGTTGTTGAATCAAGGAACCTTCTCATCATACTGCTGCTTTCCGAGTCATAGGGATTAATGTGGTCATTAGTATTTCCTCCTAAAAGAAACAAAGATAATCCATCCCTGTCTTGTCCATCTAAATTACCCCACTATTTGCTATTGGAAACATCTTCTGCTTATCGATGATCACCTAAGTTTTTTTTCCACCTGACAAATATGTGCTTGAATGGCTCTGATAAACTGCTTGTGCCTAGAAATGGCATCTTCCCTTGAATGGTAACTATATGATACTTCTACTAGATTGATTGCCCGTTCAAAATCCTCCAACTAATAAGAAAACACTCGAGACAAGCTAGTAACCAATTCTAAAAGAATAAGAAAAGAAAATGAAACTGTCAAGGAAGATCACTAACACCATAAACTACCTGCCATTTGGTTGTTTTAATGCAGTAAGAACATCCCTCCTATGATAGTCCATTGAACTGTGGAGTTTGGGGTCTGTAACATCTCCATGATCATGACTTTTCTCATGCAGCAGTATCCTAAACATCGACTCCATGCTGGAATTCATGGTGCAACTAACATTCTCAATATTGTTTACTGGAAATATAAAATCAGGACTCAATCCAAATTACAGAATTGAATCTCATATACATGGGATCATTAATGAACAGATGCTCAATATCTTCAATTTCAGTTACTTCTCTAGCACAAGAGGTTAACATCATACAATTGCAAACAATTTCACTAGTTTTCTTTAACCAAAACCAAATACGAAAAGGCAAAACAAATACTTATACAAGTATTAAGGAAAAATCACATCAAATACCAGTCTGGATGGCAGTGCAAGGACCAAGGGAAATAGAGATACCAGGACAAAATAAGACACAAACAAACTCAGTTCTCATTTAACACAATTATGGAATATAACCCCCCAAACATGCAATCAACAAATCAACATATCAATTGTTTCATTAACCTTAGTTTCACTTTTGTATCACTCTAACACATAGGATCATAATCAAAGAAGAATAAAGCATTAAACTACTTACATCATTTGCCTACATGTTACTAAGAAATCCATTAAACCCTAAAATCAATTCTAAAATCGAAACCCTAATCGAAAATCACATGTAAATCGAAACCCTAATCGAAAATCTAAGATAACGAAAATCTCATATAAAATCGAACATCTCATTAAAAGACGAAACCCTAATAGAAAAGAACAGATCAAAATATTTAAATGAACAGATAGAAACCCAAATTGAAATTACTTACATCTACAGATTCAAATCGAAACCCTCAAACCCTAACTTCGCTTGCGGCCCTCGAACTGGAACCCTAACTATCTTCTGCAAGAGATGATGAACGAGGAAAGAGATGAAAGGGTAAGTTAAGTCGAGAGGAAAGGATGAAGGGCTGAATGACTGAGTCTTGTGTGTGACCAAGGGGATAAGCTCATGTGACCAAGGGAGGAAACATCCTCAATTCTACCTGGCTTGGGTGGAAAAATCATGACGGTGTGACCACCCACGCACACGGATGGCATATGTGGAACCTTATCCAGTTACAATTCGTAACAGCCATAGAACAATTATGAATCTGACAAGTTTTGTAACAGAGCCCGGCTGTTACGACAAATTTGTAACAGCCATTTCTTGTTACGAATTCGTAACTTCTCATAAGCTGTTATAAATTTCAGTTACTATTCCCTAAAAATGGTGTAGTGAAAGTACACATATTGCTTTACTTCCACAACTCATGTTGCAATCAAAGAACAAAACAACTAACACAAAGAATAAGAAATGAAGCCAAGAATTCTATTGAAAACATACTGATGCTTCTCTTTCTTCACCGAGCAAGAAAAGAATTCAATTGAATACATACTGATGCTTCTCTTTCTTCACAACCTTGTTTTTGTTCCTTCTTCTCTTCTCAAATTCCACACAGGAATTGCTTCACTGCCTTCACCACAGGCATATGATCTTCTTGTATATTACTGATACAATGTTTCCCACGTAATTCAGAATTGCCACTCTTTTGAATTTGCAACAAATTTGCCTGAATTCTGTCACAACCGTGACATCTTTCTCTTGTTAACATCAATCACCATCCTTCACTGTCACCAATAACATTCTTGAGCTTAAATTCCAATATGATACCTTCCCCCCTTAAGCTCAAACTACGCCAAACTGATACTTTACCAAACACGCAAACATAACCATCCCACATTCCTTGTCCATCTAAGTCTCTGAATTCGAATTCGAATTCAACTTCATCAAAACGTAGCAATCCCTCTTTCTCGACTGAAATACAAACTTTGTTCCTTCTTTTTGACTTCGAATCTAAGACCTAACCTTTAGAAACAACCACTCATCCTAGCATTCAAACAAACACCTTGTCTGCCTTTTTTTTAGTTTAGTTTACAGAGTTCTCTGAATTCCTAAAATTCAACTTCAACAACAACCATCGTCGGCATCAGTTTAGGTTCTTCGCAGATTTTCCCGATCAAATCAGATCTAAAATTCCAAATAAGTCGCACCCAAACTTTCTTTCCTGTTCGCAATCAAACACCCCTTCAAATTATGGTAATAACCAACATAATATGGCAACAAACTTGGTTTCTTGTCTGCTATCTACTTGTCTTTGATTCACGTCAACCCTTAACAACGAATTTAATTTTTTTTTCTAGGTTGTCTTGAAAACCCTCAAATCTCAAACAATGTCACTGCATAACTCAGTTTCCTTGTTTGTGTCAACTTCTAAAAGAAGCCCACGATTTTTCGCAGTCACACAAAACTTGGCAGTAGAGGTGTCAAACAGGCCGGCCTGGCCTGTGGCCTGGTCTGGGTTAGCCTGTCAATTAAACAGGCCAGGCTTAGCCTGGCCAAAGAAGCCTATATCTGAGCCCAGCCTGGGCCTGAGCTAGGTCTGCTTTGAACTGGGCCAGGCTAGGCCGGGCTAACCTGTTATTTCTTTTAAAGTTTCAAAAAATTGGGATCCAAGGGACTCGAACTCGAGACCAACATCTCTAAATGCTTCTGGTGTAAACAATTTGGTCGCCACTGCCTTGGTGTCCAAAATGTCTATGTTTATTATTAGGTAAAGTAATTATTAATGAGATAAAATTAATACAAAAATATTCCAATTTTAATACTAGTATCTATTTTAGGTAATGAAAAAAATCCAACACATAACTAACATCTAATACTAAAAATTAAGCAACACCCATTTAGCTATAATTAAAGAAAATAAATCAATGCATGCTTACTATAATAAGATTTTCTTTTATTGCTTGCTTTAAATAAATTACTGACATAAATATAATTTTATTCGACATTATTGAAACAACTATACAAGAATATATTTTTGGAAAATCTAATATTAAAGCTCAAACATGTCCTAATTAGTTTGTAAAGATCTTATGCGTTTCCATTTTTATATTTATGTATCATAAATGAAAATCCCTAGCAAATAACTAAGTTTAATGTGATTGATTCCTTTTCAAAAAGAAAAAAACAAGGATAGATAGGCGTATAACATGTTGTAGTTCAGTGGTGGGTTTCCCATTCAAAGATTTATGTGCATGAGTTCGAATCACCCCACCAACAGAGATATTTTTGGACGAACAAACTATATAGTTATTATATTTCCTACTATACAGGCCGTGGCAGGCCTAGCCCGGCAGGCCCACACAGGCCCATGCCAAATCAGGCCTGGCCGTAGCAGGCTAAAAGGCTAAAAACTTGAGCCCAGCCTGGGCCTGTTTAAAGCCTGGGCCTGGCCTGGTCTAGTTAGTGACGGGTCAGGCCAGGCTTTAGCCTGTTTATACAGGCCAGGTCAAACCAGGCTTGGGCCGGCCTAGCCTTTTTGACACCTCTACTTGGCAGTAACAATCTCCTGCTTTCGCTGCTCAAAGTTAATAGTAACAATTGTCGTTCTTCCCTGTTTTTTCTTTTTCTTTTATTTTATTTTAACTGAATTTTATCAAACCAGTTTTGTTCCTTCACAACAGCGGCAACAACTCTCCCCTTCTCAAGATTAATATTTAGTTATAACTCAAATTTTCACGAGCGTTCACAATACTTCACTTCCAGTAACGTGTTGATATCTTTTTTTAATGCTCACAATATAACCTCATGAACCCAGCAGCTACGGGCCATTATTCATAACCTGTCAAACTTTTTTTTTTTAAATAACTTTTCCGTATGTCCAACACCATGTTCTTCCTTGCAGTGGATTCAAAACAACATCAACATTCATATCTCCATCCTACATATCACTCTCACCTCCGTAAACTTCATGATCACCTTGCTCGTGCTCTTCGTGATGTCCCTTCATGGTTTATAAAACTATTGACCTTGCACAAAGTCCTTTTCCAGGACTCATACGAACCCAACACAAAGCAACCTTTTGTTTTTTAAATCTCTCAAACCCTTAACTCTGCTTGACAGACTCTTTGGACAATTTTTTTTAACTCATCAGAACTTCGCACACTAATTCTCTTTTAAGGAAAACAATTATCTAACTCTTTCTCCTTTTCCTCTTTCTTCCTCTCACCTTTATCTAATACCAAATGTTGGACCGATACAAGAGAGAGGAGAGCACAAACGCGGAAGCACACATGAAACTACAATGATAATCGATTTCGATGTACGAATTCTCATGGCTCAACAACCTATTTATAGTTTAACAGACTTGACGACTACTGAAAAAACTTTCCTGACATGAACCAAACTCTAAATTAAGAAATCTTCTAGAACCAAACAACTTGTTTCTCAAGATAAGTAGACTTCCAAATATAGTCTTGGTTTATTATTTCCAACAAACCATATATCTAAAATCTGTTAGTATGATCCATAATCTATTTTTTTTTCCCAAGTTTTTCTTAACAATCCAAAATGGGCGTCATGTCTTGATGCACACTTTAAAGGCCACAGTGGCATATGACTCAAAATCTATACTAAAAAAAAAAAAAAACTTTGTTGCACGACAATTACCTCGTGATTTTGAATCAAAATGAAACCCCAAATTCTAAATCTAAAAAATTATTAAGAAGCATCGAAAGAGTGTGTACAAAATGATATATGAACAACTAAATAACAATACTTTGACAATGATTTGATGTGGTTGGTGGATCTACGGATTCAATTATCATAAGATATTCATAACTATTTCAAAAAGGTTCATCAACTCCATATATGCAAGGTTAAATTAAAATTTATGATGATAGCAAGGTAGTCAATATCGGTTGTACATGCCAATATTACAGGTTTTTATCGGATATCGGAAATACCTATACGATATCAGAAATAGCGACGATACAAAGACATAATGATATTCTCGGTTGTACATGCCGGTACAGACCGATATATCGGTTTTACTTGTACACCGATAATATCGGTATTATGAATAAATTTTTCATCAACATGCATCTAGTCTTTACAGACAAGTACATTGTCAATTGGAGAAGGTAAAAATCCATAATATATTTATAATATATAAAATCAATGACTATATGATAGGATATAAGATGGAAAACAGACTTCGATTGCAATGCAGAGAAATATAAAAGATAAATATGAAGGATAATAAAAAAGATTTACCGGCTAATAAACACCTTGTATTTTGGAAATTTGAGATATGTGTATGATTGCCAACCAATAGTTTTGTATAAGTGATCCAGAAATTTGTGGAATCTATTAAATCAATCCATAAATATTTTTATAATGTTAAAAGTCCGTCTCTATCTTTACTCTTAAATCTCTCTAAATCTCTGTGTATGATTCTTATTATTTTTTATTATGGTTTTATAATTATTTAAAATTCTATATTAAATGATGTATCACCGAAAAAAAATGATATTATATTTTGTATAGGTGTATAAGACCCGGTCGATACGAGACCGATACACGATATTAATTACCTTGGATGATAGGCGGCCAAGTGGCATTTTTTGGCTGTTAAATGCCAATACATAGAAAATTTGGTATATCATGTGTCACATGGTATAAAAGTTGATCTTAATTTCATTCGTATGTACATGTATACATTATTGAACCCAAAGATATATACTCTTGTATCTATATCTATATATATATATATACATATAATTTCCGACCCGAAATTTTTATAACACTGCATATTTCTAAAAACTTTACTACATTTATCTCCTTTTAATAAAATTAAGATACCATAACATAAGACTCTTCTTATATAGCATTTGGTGCCAATTTTTTTGACTCTTATATAGACTTAAATTGTCATGTCATCCAAATCTTGTCCTGGAAGCAATTTACCTTATGACCAAAACTTATATGAGGATCCAATTTTAGCCCCATGGGCGAAGTTTGTCTGTGATAAAAAATGAAGCTATCTCGTGACGGAAAATCAATTTCATAACTCATATAATTTCAAGTACGATAGAGGAACAAATTTAAACAATTATAATGGGTGGAAATTTCAGCAAACGTTTAAGTTTATAATTACGCGCACCAAACTTAGGTTTTGTATTTATTTTATGTTTTATCACTAAAACGTAAACTATAAATTGGGTAACCAAACTTAAACCACCCAGTAGATTTTAAGAATACGACCTGATGACCAAAACTTATATGAGGATTCAATTTCAAGTTATATATCCTAGTTACTTGCACATACCATTCTCGAAATCCATCAAAACGGCACGATCATTGTTATTTGTTGTATCTGATTTCAGAATAAGATAAAGTTAACATAATATTTAAGTCTAAAGTTACATCAAACATGATTCAAAAGTTATATATATCTCAAGTGTAAAAAGTTTCAAATGAGACAAAAATGCAAAAATGCATTGCACATACCATTATCGGGTACAACTTGCCGCAGGAGTTGCGTTGTTTTGTGAAAAGCAAATATTTCATAAATATTTTATTGGCGAATAAAAATAATTTTATAATAAAAATTATTAAACCAGACAAAAATACAAAAAAACATTGCACAGATAATTAAATAATTTTATTGACATAATACAAATACAAATTATACATACCATTTTCGCCAACGTCCTGTCCAGGTTGGCGCTGTTTTGTGCAAAGCAACTGTTTCAGAGAAGTTTTATTGGTAAACAAAAAAAAATGGTGAAATAAAAAGTATCAACGAGACAAAAATGTATTGCACATACCATTCTCGGGATCTATCCCAGCAACAAAAGGTGCAATGCATTTTATATAAAGAAATAATTGTAGAGAAAATGGGTCATTTGTCCAAAAAAATTTAAAACACGGTTCAAATGGACGAGTAAAAAAAAAGTATGGGTGAAATAGCCAAAAAAAAATAGCAAGGATGAAACTGGATTAATCCTGGCTTATTGGGCCGACCGAGCGAAGCGAGGGAGGACCTTTATATGGCCACTTTTTTGTAAATCTAAGTGATCAATTACCACAAAAAGATTGAGAATGGTCCATGCTGAAAAACCAAAAATATCCCTATCTTTTAGTCCAATTACTATAACTCCTTATATATCCTATTTTTTTAAGGGTATAATTGGAAAACAAACTTTAATATAACATATCTAAAAATCCGCGCCTTGGAATTTTACAAATTTTATCTTGTTGGAAAGCTAATAAAAAAATCTATCCAACGAGCACAAACAACAATATCAAATTTAGATTTTTTACGAAAAATTCGGAGATATTTATCATTTTAGGCACAATTTTAGAAAATTAAATGTATATTCATTATGCAAACCACCACAAAAGATACATAATACTTTATGTAGCAAAATTTTGGTTTATGCATCAACTAATTTTCCATTCCAACTAATAAACCGATGTACTCCCTCCGTTTCAAGAAAAATGATACTTTAATTTTAGGCACAATTCTCGAAAATTGAATGCATAACCATTATGCAAACCACCACAAAGGATGCATAACACATCATGCAACCATATTTTGGTTTATGGATCGACTAATTTTCCGTTTCTGAAAAAGTGATACTTTCACAATCCGTTTCAGGAAAAGTGAAACTTTCGCTCCGTTTCGGGAAAAGTGATACTTTCGCTCCGTTTCGGGAAAAGTGATACTTTCGCTCCGTTTCGGAAAAAGTGATACTTTCGCCCGGTTTCAGAAAAAGTATCACTTTTTCTGAAACCGGACGAAAGTATCACTTTTTCCGAAACGGCGAAAGTATCACTTTTTCGGAAACGGGGCGAAAGTATCACTTTTTCAGAAACGGGGTGAAAGTAATCGCAGACGAACCCCATGTTCAGATTCTTTTTCGGTCGGCCCTCCCACCGTGGCAACGGTCGTACTAGTACTTAAAAAATAGCAAGGATGAAACTGGATGCATCCTGTGTAAATTAAAAATAAGAAAAAAATATTTGAAAATGGAAAAGATGAAACTGGTTTTTTACATCCCATTTAAAATGCCTTTTTATTTTCAAAATCAAACCATTACAAGAACCATGAGTGTAGATCCTTAGATTTGGACTCCTAACCAGTTCAGATTTCAACGGAAAATCTATTACATCCATAGGCTCAAAGTAGTCATCTTCAAATGTTGTTAACGATGATGATGATTTTCTAATAAGCATATTAAACTCTCGGTCACCTTTTTATTGAAAAAACATCAAACCTATTGCTTTCGATGCTATTTTTAAGACAAAACTAGGGTCTCTGAGTAAGTTGCACCAAGCACCTGAATCGAAATATGAATTTTACGGGTAACATCGAAAGGATGTCAACAATTATATTATCTGGTAGGAGGCTTGACGTAATCTCTTCTTTTTCTCCATCCACTACTAGTAATGGTGTTTGTAATGATTTTTCCTTCTTAGTTTTTGTCATGATTCAAACTGTGATACGATGTACAGCTAGAGCAAAAGTGATACAAGTTTAGGGTTTATATATTGGAGGGTAGCAAGAAACTAACAATATATAGATTTGGGGCCAAGTATATATAGTAGTAGTATAATTCCAGTATTGCCTGTCAGGAGCAACTAAACAAAGGCACCCTCCTAAAACACCTAATGTCCCCCTAAGGTAGATTGAAGTAAATAGTTTTCCGACTTGTGGAATTAGCGGAACCTTCCTGAAATTCTCGCCTCTGATATCAAAAGAAACAATTAACATAGATTGTGGAACATTGGGAAAAGGGCATGGAGCTGGAGTTGCCATCCTTAAAAGAGCTCCATCAACAAATACACGAGTGTAAGAAACTATCTTATAAGGAACGATGTTGGGTAGTGTTTTCCATGAATCCGATCTTAAGTAAACTTGAACCATAACAAACCAGGCGCCGGTTATTAAAATCACGGAGATGTTTTACTGAAAAACAATTAAACTTTTTGCTCTCAATGCTAGCTATTTTTAAGATGCATGTTAACGAACTTTAGGTCTTTGAATAGCTCATTGCACCAGAGTTTGCATATGCACCTGAACCAGAGTATCAATTTTACGGGTAACATCGAAAGGATGTCCACAATGATATCTTTTTCTTCATCTACTACTAGTAATGATATTTGTGATGACCTTTCCGCTACAGTTTTTTTCATGATTCAAACTGTGATAAGATGTACAGCTAGAGCGGAAGTATATACAGTACAGTGGTACCAGTATTCCCTGCCATATGCGGATTCTCTACCCAAGATAGCATGGTTTGGCAGTAGTCAAAATTGCCAAATTGCAGATATTGCCACATGAGAAAATTACCATATAGTCGAAGAAATAATATTCAAACTTTTTTTTTAGTTAAAAAAGAAAAGAAAAGGAAAACAACACAACATTCCCACGAAGGAGCAACTCAACACACTATCAAACAGAAACACCAAACACAAGCCCCAAACAAGAACAATCCTTCACAAACAAGAAACCCAGAAGAGCCCCAAACGGAAAACTACAGCATAAACCTTCAAAGTAGATTCAAACTCAAACTTATAAATCAAACTGGCAAATGTGTGTTCAGTTCGTATTTGATTTCTTAGCGTCATTTTGTAAATCAAACTGGTTCTGTTTGTTGGAGAGCTACACTAGTCTTGTCAACGAACCTAAGCACTATTGCCATTTGCTCTTTTTTGGATTCATCACTAGCTTCATCAACGATAAGAAAAAATTTTCTATCACCGATCTCTTCACGAATTTCTTTTTTGACCTTTGTGGCAATGACATGTAGAATCTCTTTTTGAATCTGCGGAGAAGTGTAAGTAGCATTTTTTGGAGCTTTATCTAATACAGCTTCAACATCTTTATTATAAGAAGCTAATATATCGATCATTTCAAGAAAACTACCACGGTTCAATGATCATTGACTTTCATCTCGACCTCTTAATGCATAACATTGAAATGTAAGCCATAGAACTGCATCAATCGAGGTTCTGAGTCTCAACCTATTTTCAGCAATTTGTTGTGAAGTATAACTCTCAACTACTCTCTCTATATGTTGAGAAGGATTCTTCAAGTCCTCTAATGCTTTCATTGCGTCCCCATGAATTTTGCTGCGCATATGTTTTAAGAATGTGCATCTATCTCCATCATTAACTTTCTTCCAGTTTCTGAAACCATTTACAGTAAAAGCATTCTTTGAAGCATTGTTTGACGGTTTAGTAAATAGATAGCAAGGTAGACAAAAAGCTGCGTCCTTGCGGGGAGAGTATTCTAACCATGATGGAAATAAACTAAACCATGAATATAAGAAAGGACGTTGGTTACCAAGTTCTCCGGATAGCGGGTATGTTGAAAGCTTAGGTTGATATGGACCGGCTGAAATATATTCTCGTTGGTTAACATTATATTCCTATATTTGAGGACGTAATCCTGGATCACGTTGCAAACCCAAACCGCTGATAGTATTGATAATTGTACTGATAATTCTTCTTGGATAATTTGGCGCTTGGTTGTGAGAAATTGGAATCTCAGTACATGGAACCTCAGTACATGGAATCTCTATACTTCTTGTCGGAAAGTTTATTGCTTCTTCGTTAGCATTTGGAACCCCAGTTTTCCAGTTATAAATGGCGAGCATGCAGTTTCGGAATCATTGGTAGATTTCTTCTTGAAAAAATGAAACAGTGTAGTACCCTTTCTCTTTAACTACAAAACAATAAAAGTTCGGTATTAAATCACATATATAGTGGATCAACTGTATTATATAATTTGCAAAAACAAAACTTGGCTTTCCATTAAATGTCAAGTTTTGCCACCACACCTTCATATTCTCTAAGAAATCGGGATGATATAAAACAAAATTATCGAACCTGAACGGAGATTTAGCCTTCACACCATCTTTGTAATTCAACATAATAGGAGCATGGTCCGAGACTGGACTTTTAAGTCTGAATTGCACTAACTTAGGACAATGAGATTCCCAATCAGCAGTTACTAAGAACCTATCTAATCTAACCAGCAATGGAGGCTGCTGCGAATTTGTCCAAGTGAACCTTCCACCGCATAAAGGAAGATCAATCAAAGAGTGCATATTGACAAATCTTCTATTAGTAAGGCATCCACCAGGTAAATTCCTATCTTCCTGCGATAGAATTGCGTTGAAGTCTCCGGAAATCAGCCAAGGGTCGTCAAAAAGAAGACGAGTATCACTTAATTCCTGCCAGCATTGGTTGTAATAACCTGAGTCAGAGGCACCATATACTGAAGTATACAACCATACAAAACCATCAGCCACATTTCTAAACTTAATTGTCACAGAAAAAGCGCCGATAAGATGATCTTCCATTACTAAAATGCCTTCCTTCCACATAACAATGATGCCACCGGAAGAACCTTCAGAAGCTAAGAAAATAAAGTTGCACTTGTTGCTACCCCATAAACGCCTAATTAGAGCATTATCAACAGACTCACACTTGGTTTCTTGGATTTGAACATATGGAGACATCATTTTTCAAAATTGCATTCCTAACAGCAACAATTTTATTTTCTTGACCCAAACCCCTTCTAAATCCAAATTTTCTTTATCAATTGAGCAAAGAACAGCATCAATTTGAGCGGCGTCTTCAATTTGATGCACTTCTAGATCAAAATCATACACGGCTAATCCATCATCATCATCTTCCAAAGGAATTTCCATATGCTTATCACTATGGAAAAAAAAGAAGAAACACAACATGCCCACGAAGGAGCAACTCAACACACTCTCAAAGAGAAACACCACACACAAGCCCCAAACAAGAACAATCCTTTACAAACAAGAAACCCAAAAGAGGCCCGAATGGAAAACTATTCAACCTTCAAAATCCTAATTTTCTTCTTGAAACGAGCATTTGACGGCATAAACCTTCAAAGTAGATTCAAACTCAACTTATAAATTATTGAAATATATGGGGAGTGACCGAGATGATCGTGCAGTGACCGTGTGCGCACGTGAAGAATAAATCAAATATCTAGAAGATATGTGTAATCTTTAAGTTCCTAATAAGTATATTCTGATATTAATTAGGATATATTTTTCATCCTCTCAACTCTATAAATAGAGTGCAAATGTAATTGTAAAACTATCTCAGAATGTTCTGATGATCATCAATATAATTCACCTTTATGGGTTTCTCCGTGGACGTAGGTCAAACCGACCGAACCACGTAATGTCTTTGTCTCCATTATCATTTTGGTATGTAGATTAATTTCTCTATGTTTTCTTTATTTTATCATTGATTAATCCTAATATTATTTGTCGATCAATGATATCCATGTTAGTTTTGATCTACATATCAAAATCTAACATAAATCAAACTGGCAAATGTGTGTTCAGTTCGTATTTGATTTTTTAGCGTCATTTTGTAAATCAAACTGGTTCTGTTTGTTGGAGAGCTACACTAGACGGAAAAATTCTGTTTAATTTCCAAACCCAAATTGACAGAGACGCCTGATATGGGACCTCAAAAATATAAGACATGCACTGAAGTGTGACACCAAAAGATATACTAACATTCTTTCGGCTACAACACAGTCATTGACAGCCGAAGCGTAACAAATTCAAAACCGTAGTGAAACCTAGAAAAGATGCATTAGTAAAGATGAGAGATGCATGAGTAGAAAAATTGCAGCAACATAAATGCCGACCACTAGGGAAGTCACAGCAACATAACGGACATCTACATCCTTTAGATACTTGCGTACTGCTTGTTTTTGTAAAATTGGATCATCTTGCTCCCTGCCCGCATAAGTACCAGAAATTGGCACCAGACTCTCCACATAGGTTTTTGTACTGCAGTTGTTTCCTGGGATGCGATATGTATCAGGAACTTCAGATTTGTGGCGCACTGAGTCATATATAACGAAATAAATATCCTTGCCATTATCTGATTCCACTGTGAATAAAAATTTACCATTCTGGAATTCCCATTGTAGTTTCATCCAGCACAACCTCGGTGGTTTTTCAACCGGGAGTTGGGAAATGAACAATTTAGTCCAGGATTCTCTCACTTTGTGATCATTCATAACCCATACTTGAAAATTAAGAGGACTACAAAAAACAACACAAAGGAACCCTCCTAAAACACCTAATGTCCCCCTAAGGTAACCTGAACCAAATAGTTCACGGACTTGTGCAGTAAGTGGAACTTCCTGGAAAATCTCGGCTTCTATATCGAAAGAAACAATTAATATAGGTAGTCGACCAGTGGATAGAGGGCATGCAGTTGCTATCCAGTGAAGAGCTCCGTTAACAAATTCACTATCATGATGTAGTATCTCATAAGGAACGGTGCCCGGTAACGTTTTCCATGAATTCGATCCTAATGAATAAACTTGAATTCCAGAACCAACACAAACAAACCGATTATGAGAACTATAAACAAGTTCAAGTTTAACAATCTTGTAATCGTCCGTATCACAATTATAACCAAGCCCGTAATTGGGTTCGATTGTTGACGAATCATACTGTTCTCCATAATCAACATCTTTATCAATTACTATTTCCTTGAACTCTTTCGTGGTGGGATTCCAAAGGAAAGGATTAATATCCTTTCCATAACCAATACCAACGATATACCTTTTCATTAATATCAATCCATTACAAGAACCATGAGTGTACATCCTAAGATTTGGATTCTTAACCAGTTCAGATTTTAACGGAAAATCTTTTACATTCATAGGCTCAAAGTAGTCATCTTCAAATGTTGTTAACGATGATGATCTAATAAGCATGTTAAGCTCTCGACCACTTTTTATTGGAAAAACAATAAACTTATCACTTTCAGTGCTGTTTTTAACAAAACTAGGGTCTCTGAGTAAGTTACTGTGCCAATATTTGCATACGCACCTGAATCTCAAAATATATTTTACGGGTAACCTCGAAAGGATATCCACTACGATATCATCTGGTAAGAGGCTTGACGTAATGTCTTCACTTTCTCCATCTACTACTAGTAACGGTGTTTCTGATGATTTTGCCTTCGTAGTTTCTTTCATGATTCAATTACTGTATAGTGATATAAGATGTACAGCTAGAGAGAAAGTGGTAGAAGTTTAGGATATATATATTGGAAGGCAACAATATATAAATCTGGGGCCAAGTATATATAGTAGTGCCAGTATTCCCTATCATATGCGGATTCTGTATCCAAGATAGCATGTGGTTCGGCAATAGCCAAAACTGCCACAGGAAAAATAGAAAACCCTACTCTCCTATATTACTGAGTAAGCTCATTTTATAAGGAGTTCTGAAATTCATTCCCAGCGGACATATCGAGGAGTCACTGTAAGAAGAACAAAAGTTCTTCAATTCTTGACACAAATTGCTTCAGTTTCTTGACACTGAGAAGGCCAAGACACTGACATAGGACACCAAAAACAAAATCAATATTTCAAGTGCAAGTCAATTACGTACTAGCCTAAATAGTTGAAAATCATACTGAAACTAATGCAGCAAAGCTAAGTTAGTGAGACATAAAAGAGATTGCATTAGTAAAAACAAAAACACGCGTCAATAGAAAAGTCTCCGCAGCAGCGACGTAACGGGCGACTACATCCATTGCTTGTAACACTGCTTGGTTGCTTCTCCTCTATACTTCTCCACCAGCTAGGCTGCATTTTCCATCCATCTGTTAGTTATAAATTCTGCTTGGTTTTGTAGAGTTGGAGGTTCTTGCTCCCTTGCATAAGTACCAGAAACCGACACCAGACTCTCCACATAGGTTTCTATTGTGTGGTTGAATACAGAGATGAATGGATCTCAGAAACTTCGCCGGATTTGTTGTGCAGTGGGTCTAGTGATGTTCTTGGAATGTCTACTGCTCGTGAAATTTGGCAATATCTGGAATCTAGTTTTAGATATCAATTTGGAGCAAGACAGAATATGCTACGTCAACAATCATATGCATTAGAAGGGGTTCTCAGTTTTTTTTTTTTTTTTTTGATCAAAAGAGAAGATTTATTATGAAGATTAAGGATGCACGACAATTCTACCAGAAGTAGATGAAGGGGTTCTCAGTTATAATGTACAGAATGGGGCATTTTCACTTAATTTCAAATCTCGGGGCATTTTTCCAAGGTAGCCATCCAAATTGGGGCAGTTTGGCTATTTTTCCTAATGCAAACAATTGCCTCCTTGGGGCCTAAGAGAAAGACTTGGTAGTGCCAAATATTAAGGAACTTATCGATGGAATGTATTACTCCATTCTCTTTCATGACCCAAATCTCGGCATTTTGGCCATCCGCAATGCCGGTACGTGTACTGAAGCCACCGAGTATACGAAGGCAACCATCTAAACTACTCAACAAAACATCACCAAAAGGTGACACTCCATCATGAAAAAGTAATTCACGGAGTTGTTGAGTACCTGGAACTTCGGTGCAGAAAGTATAACTTTCGAGCCAGTTCTGGGTCTCTTGCCATTGACCGGAGTTCCAACCCAGTGAAGAGATCCATTAACAAATACAGGTTTAGTCTTACGTGGAGAAAAGCCAATTTCATAAGGAATGATATTTGGTAGTGCTTTCCATGAATCTGATCCCAATCTGTATACATCAACTTTACAACCATGGAAGAAGTTACCATCATACTCATACAAGGCAACAATTCTTATAATCTTGTAATCATCAATTATGCTACTGTAACCAAGTCCATAGTGGCAGTGGTTCTGGTGGATTCCTTCCCATTTGAAACTGTATGTTATTGCCGGCTCCGATGATAAAATCTTGTACTCCTTGGTAGATGGATTCCAAAGAATAGGACCACGAAGTTGCGTGTCTAAAGTATAATCATCCTCAAACTTCATTAAGATTAAACCATTAGTATTAACCTGATGAGATTTGAAATATGGGTAATCCATCTCAACAACTGGCTTGACAATCCCACAATCTATGTTGTAAAAGGCGAGCGTGCGTAGGGTTGGCGCCTGAGAAAAAAAGGCGCCCAGGCGCCAAATTATAACTAAAACTGTTTTTTTCTAAAAAAAAAAGCGCTTGGCGCTGGGCTTGGCGCCTCGCCTTGCCTAGCCTAGCCTAGCGCCTTTTACAACATAGCCCACAATACGTAGATGTCAACAATGAAGATACTGAGCCTAGTGATGATCTAAAAACGCTGGGGCCTATAGTTTCTTAATATAATGGTTGTAGCCCTACCCTGTTTAATAGCATGTTGATGATGATTTTTAATCAAGTAAGGATCTTTGAATAACTTATACCATTGTTTGCATACACAGCTAAATCTTAAGATCGATTTCACCGGTAACATCGACAAAATATCAACTATGATTTCCTCCGGGAGGATCGGCCTCACCGGCTCTTTTTCATTCTGCGTTTTAACTCTCTTGAATTTGTGGTCGGGGTAATTTGTGGTAGAGGTATAAAACGAGACTAGGGCTTATACATGTTTCTGTAAGTTGTAAAGGATGAGTAGAGTAGGGGTGGAGTTGGGCCAGCGGGCTTCCCGGACCATTGGCTTGCAGAGGCCGCGTATGCCAGGCGGCCCAGGCAATCTGTTTCAATTATTCTCGAACCAAATTTTATCAAGATATTGCTTACAAGTTTTTTTTTTTTTTTTTTTCCTTACCGAAAGATTCCATTGCAGGCTTATATTAATCATATAAAATTGTCAAATACATTATCAAGTAGCATGAAATTGGAAGGAAGTCTAGCAACAAGCTGAGCTCGCTTTTTGAATGACAACACCTAATCCGTGGAAAAGAAAATCTCCAACTTTGACATTTGCATCATTACTATCCATATAATTACGAAGTCTCTTTAGGAATTTGATAGTGTCACGCCGAGCTCACTTAAGGTAGTGAAGGCAAGGACTCCAAAGCCAAGCCCACGCTCTGTGCATTTCTCAAGATATTTAACACGTTTATGATCAATAGCATTGGCGAGAGCTTGCCCTGGGGTAAAGCACGTACTCCATCACACGTGAAGGGAGAGACACCTGTCACATCCATACACAAATCACGCCCATCAATCCAGTTATAAACTAGAATGTATGTAAGTCTTAAGTCCAAGCCATTATTGGAGAGGAGAACCAAGTCGACTTCCTTCCTGGCTGGAACACTGGCATGGTAACACATGTTAGCGATCATGTCACGAAAAAGATCATGACGAAACTTAAGCCCAACCTCGTTGACAAAATGTAAAGCGTGATCTCCGAAAATATCCGTGTCTCTGCCACAACTAGGATAACACATAACCGCGCTGAATTGTCTAGGACCTATCTTCTGATTAAGACCACCAACTGGAACAACCAGCAAGTAGTCTTGTGCATGTTTAATCCTGTTGCATTTCCAAAGAGAAGTATCACGTGCAGACAAATTAAAGTTCAGGGGTAACTCTTTCAACACAGCACTAAAGTATCTAACCCCCAAAGAACGCATAAATTGGGGTGCGGTATGATGGGTACTAAGTGTTGAATCAGCAATACCATATACTTAACATGCTCCAGACTAGGACTAAGAAGTTTATATATTAGAAAAAAGAAGTGAAGAAGTTTTTTTTTTTTTTTTTTTTTAGGTAAAGAAGTTTATATATTAGAAAAAATAAGAAGAAAAAGTGCAACTCCCGGAAACTATTTCACACATAAGTAATTGTTCAAAACAGTTTCTCACTGAAATAAAATCTGACTTGTAGTAAACCCTGTAAACACCTTAGTCTCACAATTCCGTAGAATAATTGATTGTTTTATTACCAAACAAAGTTCTTCAACACCATGTTTCTTCCATCAAAACCTCTATTACCTCTTTCTTTCTATATATGCTAAAGAATAGCGTAAATAAGCACCTCCCACGCCTTCTTGTTTCTACTTTGAAGCTTAATCCCATTTCAATTCTAAAACAACTCCTCCACTGAAGTTGGAATTGTTGGAATTTCAGCATCATAATCATTATTCTTTAACATTTAAGCATGATTATAAACATCTATATTGAAAAAGTCAGGTATAACAACCACACCCAATATTTCGCTCGGCAATTTGTATGGACTAACTCAAAATATCCAAGAGAATCAACTAGACAGTCATGCTCAATCAAGGAAAAATATCTAAAATTTGTATCTCTTTCTCAAATCAATTAGCAAATCAACATGATGGAATCCTTGAACTGATTGGTATGAGAATAAGTTGGATGGGGTCAAAAACCAATATCCAATAGTCAATCAATTTCTATCCAACAACCAAAGATTAAATTTACTGATTTATTGAACTACGCACAACATGTGATATTTCAATTATATAGATAATATAATGCGGAAAAAAATAACACATACACCAAAAAATTTGTTAACGAGGAAACCGCAAATACAAAAAAATACGGGGACCTAGTCCGCATTTGAACACCATATTGTATTAAGCCGCTATAAACACTATCCTACTACAAGTTAACTTCGTGTTGGAATGTAGTTGAGCCCTAACAAAGTATCGCACCGATTAAGGTACATTCACATTCCTTACGCCTCTGAATCCCAGCAGGACTCTATGCACTTGATTCCCTTAGCCGATCTCACCCACAACTAGTAGTTGCTACAACCAAAAGTCGAAGACTTATAAACAAATCTGTCTCTCACAAATAAGTCTATTCTGATAGAAAAATTTGTCTCTCACAGAAGTACCTATGAAGTTTTTGTTCCGTCTTTTGATAAATCAAGGTGAACATGAACCAAAAGTCAATTCGGACCATAAGGGGTCCAAATCATCAAATTAGGTAACCTAGTCCTAACCCAAGTCCACTAATCTAGCCAATTAATCTTAGGCATGGTACAACTGGTCAACTAACAGTCACTAGCGGCCAACATCCGGTCTAAAATGGTCAACTAACAGTCCACGTCAATAGTCAAGTCAAAATCTAAGTCTAAGTTAAGTCCAGGTCAAGGTCAACAAGTGAGGATCAGGTCAAGACAAAGGATTCAACTCAGTCAAGATTCATTTAGTCAGGTTTGGTCACTGAGTCAAGATCCACGGTAGTATGAGCATTCACATTGTATATATTCTGATCGATTATGTTAGGTGTGATGGTGGTAAAAAGTATGTTAGATTGGTGATGGCTTAGGGAATCGCTCAACTTATTAAGCTTGTTAATCACAGTGGAGATATCTGATGGTTTTGTTTCAGATACACGGTAATTATGACATGAGCTGGATTATGATATTGAACCTAATTCTTCATTTCTGGATTGATGTTCAATATGTTGTTAGCTTAATGGTTAGGTGGAGCTAGCAGTGATTCTCCTGGATGGTTCTCTTGGTGATCAATGATGGAGTCTGTGCATGGATTCGTTGATGAGGATTAAAGATTTTCATGTTGTTTGTGAAACATGATTAATTTCACAAGTGTTCTTCATGGAGAAGATGGTTTGAAGAATTTTAACAATTTCATGGTGTTTTGGTCGAAGAGATGGTTCTACGAAGATGGAAGTTTGGATGTGAGCTTCAAAGTAATTCTACGCGTATATAGAGATGGTGTGTAACCAGATGGAGGTTATTCTTTGTTTGATTGACTCATGCTTTAAAGCATGATCCGAGGTGGAGAATTGTGGGATTAATTCGGTGGTTAAAGTTTGACCTTTTTTCAAACTTTGTCTTGTGCAAAGATTGTTCCTAAAGTTTAGGAACTTATGGGACAAGTTAGGAAAATTTGTTTCCAAAGTAAAGTTTTCTTAAGGGACAAGTTTCTGTTCTCTATATATATGACTAGAATTGTCGGTTTGTAGTCAATCCAACCTAGAAGAGTAGTAAATCCTTGTGCTTAGGTTTTTGGTCTCTTTGTTAGGGAGGATCGTTTGCTACCGTGAAGGTCAATATCGGTGTGAGAGAAAAACTTGTAGAGAGAGGATTTTGGTGTTCTAGTGTTTAGGGTTTGGGGCTTTACCCTAAACCAAGTTGTTCCGAGGACACCCTTCATGTCTGATTATTACTTGTAGATTCTTGGATATAGGGTTCACATACCTTTAATGCTTGTAATACCCCGATATTTGGCAGTGGTTGGCCGAATGGAATATAAGTAATGATTTGTCCTTCCCCAACACCGAGGCCTTTTCAGCACAATTAGCTCCATAGTTGGCAGAAAACTCCGCTGTTAAGCGTGCTCGGGCGGGAGCAATCCAGGGATGGGTGACCATCCGGGAAGTTTTTTCTAGATTACCGCAGCGATGCCCGTTGAAACCCCCACACTGCCGGATTGGGACAATATCGGTAGAGGGACAGGTCATTACAAATGGTATCAGAGCCGACGACTGGTCACCTGCCGAGGGTGCGAAGGTACGCTGGACGAGGTTGGTCCAGGTGCTTCTCATGACGGGCAGGGAACGTCGGAGATTTGGGCTTGCGAATATATTCTGGAGCCGAGGACGGCTCCAATTTAAGGTGGTGGTATTGTAATACCCCGATATTCGGCAGTGGTTGGCCGAATAGAATATAAGTAATGATTTGTCATTCCCCAACACCGAGGCCTTTTCAGCACAATTAGCTCCGGAGTTGGCGTAAAACTCTGCAGCTTATGCGTGCTCGGGCGGAGCAATCCAGGGATGGGTGACCATCCTCGGAAGTTTCTCATGGATTACCGCAGCGATGCCCGTTGAAAACCCCACACTGCCGGATGACCGCAGTGGCTAAGTGGGTACAGTATCGGTAGAGAGACGGGTCATTACAATGCTAACCTTTGGATTGATCTTCGCCCCATTCTTTCTATACCTTCTATTATCTATGTGGGTCCTTCACTTCAAATAAAATTCACGGCCAACTTCAAGAACAACAACAAACTCAATCTGCCTTATAATCCAACGTGAACAGAGAAACCCTTAACCAGGGCTCTGATACCTGAATTGTC
>JAJJWW010003105.1:0-54973 GCA_023531295.1 Papaver armeniacum | reverse complement strand
CCAAGTCCCACCTTAATCAGCTTCACTTTCAAGGTACATCTCTTGGTATGCTTGACATTGCTTCTCCTCGATCGCATCCCAAGAAAATTTTGTGCGAGAAAATAAGACGCTCTAATGCGGCGGTCCGTGCGAAAGTGTTTGGATGGGCCGGCTATGAGGGCCATTTAGATTATCTTGCGGGTTAGTTATCATCATGCAGGTCACGGGTCAGATTGATGAATTAATACGGGTGTCGGGTGCGGTTTGTTTAGAACCACTCAAAACTAATTAAGTACATTCACGTATTATGATTTTCATAGCCCTTGCTTTGGACCTTGGTAGATATTTTTAGCTACCGGAGGACTTGCATCATCAACTGCGACAAATTGAAGAAGTCAATCTTGAAAATTCTTGAAAAGTTGATAGTATTGTAAAAAATCTGATATCAAAGACTTAATGAAAACACACGGAACTAAACTTAAACAAAACTTCTCTTAATTGATGTATTTCGACTCATCATGGCTCAACAGCCTATTTATATGATAAGCAAACTTGACTCTCAAGCAAAAAGACTTCCATAACATAATTAAACTCTAATAAAGAAACTTCTAGAGAATTCTCACGTAAACAAACTCTAAAGCCAGTAAAACTTGTAACTCAAGTTTACTTCTAAATACTGTACCACCATGTCAACAATACTTGTTGATCCCTTCCTTCTATCTTCTTCATAGTATCTTGGTTTATTCTTCGACAAGTATTTTAACTTCCAACACCATCTAATTCCAAATTTCAATTACTACCAACAGGTCCCTTCTCACTCTCTTACTCCTCTTTAATTCATTTTGTTACCCGAAAACATTTTTTTTTTGTAATATCTATCTGTTGTGGTTTGAGATATGATTATTTGCATAGACGATCTTGTAGTTGTAGATTTTATGAGGAGTGGTGATCGCCGTAAGCCAAGCCATGGATCAGTACACTACCATGTGGCATGCGCTAGTTTTAGAATGCTCATCACATGTATATATTAAAGGCGTACGTAGTTGAACGAGAACTTGGGAGATACGAACATAAAACGGAACTATAAGCGTGGAGAAGTGCATATATTGACTGCAAACTTGGACACTTTGTAATATTGATTATTTATAAGATTAGCTGCTTCAAAAATCAAATACAAAATGAAATATAAATGTATTAGAATTGTAGAAGCATGATCCATGCTTTCCTTCTTCATAAACCTACTGCTTTATTTCTTCCCGCGCGCATAAGTACCCGAGTTGCGTGAAACTAGACTTTCCACGTAACCTACTGAACTACTGCCCTCGAAACTACTTAAGCTCTTGGGGTTTCTACCCTTTGGATGATTTGGGTCATATATAAATAAACTACCGCCAGTCCTTACTAGAATATGACCATTCCTGAAAGACGACATAAGCTGCACAACATCGTACTCAGCTATAAAATTCAATCGGTAGTCAAATGTATAACGTGGAGTCCAAGATTCTTGAGCTCCATAATCTTGCATAACCCAAACTTCAAAACAAACCTCAGAAACCATTGTTGGGGTGTCCTTATGGTAACGGTCGACTACTTACGTATGGTGCTCTATCAAACATACACACGAACAGCACAAATATAGATATAGCAAATCAATCAAGCATAAAACGAGTAAAAAATAAAAATATACCACGACACGAGATTTATAGTGGTTCGGCAATGCGCCTACGTCCACTTACGATGATGATCCTTTTCACTATAATGAAAATCTCCGGAGAACAAATACAAGAACATTGTGTGTGTTAGCCACCTATGTATCTCTAGCATTACAATCCATGTCTAGAATACAACCTTGACTCAACCCCTATCTTGTTATCTAGCATCGCAGCCCATTGATGCGACCACATGCAACACTTGAAGAACACTCCTCTTGTTGTAACCTTACGCTAGATACAAGAATCACTCATCATGATAGCCTCACCTTTCTCTTTTGATCTTCACCAACGATGTATCTTAAGTGCTCAAGAAGAAACCTTAGACTCACCATGAAAACTCTTCACAAGATAGCCACCCCAAGAGATGGGATGGAATCTCTCACAACACCATTATCGATTCCATACCTTCTCCAAATTAGCTCACGTCTATTTATACTTGATTAATACTTGGAGGACAAGTATTGCTTGTGGCCAAGTTCAGCTAGTTTCCTAAATATGGAATACTACCGGTTTCTAAGTATCGAATACTTGGCTGCCAAGACTTACTCCGTTAAGTCATGCTCCCTTGGAGACCAAGCAAATATTTTTAATTATCGACAAATTATCTTCACAAATCTCCACATTTGTTGATAATCGTTTATCCTTCTTCGTTCTTCCTTTCATTTGCATCATCGCCACCACCTTGTACCTTTCGTACCTTCTGTGTAGATATTGATCAAGTGCAAACCATGTTTGAACTTGCCATCTCTCTGTAAGCATGCTGTGAGATTATCCTTCCGATTAAGTCTTCCATAATGAAAACTCTCCACCGTAGATAACAAGTCACACAAAATGAATCCGAACATCCATACGTTTTACACTTCCGTAAAAATCTTCGTGCTTAGGAAACATCTACAGCACTTAGAAAATCACTATGCATATCTATGCATTCTTCATTGACTTCAAAGTATCAATCAAGCATCAAAACCAAGTTTCTTCCTTCTGACCTCATTTACTCGTATCAATTAAATTCATTGTTAATTGAGTTGCAACTGATTATAAAGACAATCTCTAGCTTATTGTTCGACAAGTCACTACCTCCGTTGAGATATATCCAGTTTGTAGATCTAAAATAATCCACATCAACCTATCATCGGAATCTACTTACCCACAAGATTATGTCGGTTCTTCACCACCATACACTATTGGTACACCAAACCATTCCACCTGTACCCATCGGGTACTTCACCAAACTCTATCTTGAAATTGAGACTCCAATTTCTCAATATCCCCCATGCTCTTCGCAGCAAGAAGCATGTCATCCACGTATAGAATAATCACCGCTTGTTAGTTTATATTAAGCTAACCCCTCCCTATCGAATTCAAAGAATCTAACCATCATGTATATATCAAAGTATCTTGAGCATGACTCCTATTACGCACCAAACACAATCAATCCATGCATGGATCTTTGTCGAGTAATAATGGTGATTATATCCGTTTCAAATTGAAAAATAAGAATCGGGATATCAAATCGATGACCTTATTGAAGCTTGGCTTTCTCTATATATGTTTTCTTAGGTGAGCTGATAAGGGCTGGATTTAGGAACGATGGTGGAAGCCATGAAGGAAGAATAACTAGGGTTTAGTTCAAAAAATTTAGGTTATCATGGTAATCCTTTCACATGGACTAGCAACAAGCACGGCACAGGTAAAATCCGATCTAGATTAGATAGGGTTTTAATGAATTCCGGTTGGTTGCTTTCTTTCCTGAATCTTGTCTTAAACATCTACCTTTTTAGCTTCGACCATTGTCCTGTGATGTTAGACTTGTCTCGAATGATGTTTGTAGTGCTAAAAACTGGAAATTCTTTGAATGTTGGCTAAGAGATAACACTTGTAAGGATCAAATCAACAAGTCTTGGTCCAAGCAATTCCGTGGATCTGCTGGGTTTGTGCTTGATAAGAAGCTTTCAATAACAAGAAGATATCTCTCACTCTGGAACAGAAACAAATTTGGCAATATACAGAATAACATTAAATCTCTGCAGCAAAAACTAGAACATCTTCAACACCCAACTTCAAATAATGTAGACAACACAAAGCTGGTTCAAGAAGTTGAACATGAGATTGAAGAATGGCACAAAAGAGAAGAAATTTTCTACAGGCAGAAATCTAGAGACACTTTCTTTCATGAGGTGGACCAAAATACAAAACATTTCCATCTCCAAGCCAATAAGAGAAGGGCAAGGAATAGAATTGAATCACTCAAAAAACAAGATGGAAGCTGGTGCAGTGGAAGAAATCAACTTGAAGAATATCTTATCAGTCACTTCAAGAACATTATGACCACTTCAAATCCGCAAGACAATGAAGACTTGTTGAATCTATTGCCTCCGTGCATAACTGATGAAGACAATGTTTTTCTTACTAAAGTCCCCGATGAAGCTGAGATACATAACACTCTCAAACAAATGCATCCATGGAAAGCACTTAGGACTGACGGTTTCCATGGGATTTTTTCAATCAAATTGGAGCACTGTAAAGATTGATGTCATCAATATGGTTCAGAAATTTTTCCGTACAGGTAGATTACTGAGGAAGATAAACAAGACGAACATGTGTCTTATACCAAAGTGTAAACTACCACAGATGGCTGGGGACTACAGATCGATAGCTCTTTGCAACTCAACTTACAAGCTAATCTCCAAGATACTTGCCAATAATAGATTGAAGATACAACTTAAAAAGATTATCTCACCCATGCAAGACATATATGTACCGGGTCGACAAATAGGACATAATATCACTCTTGCCCAAGAATTAATTCATTGCATGAAGAGACCAAATCCAAGAAGAAATATATGGCATTGAAACTCGATATGTCGAAAGCGTTTGATCGTGTCGAATGGTCTTTCCTCGTCAAAGTCATGCAGAAACTGGGATTTAATAACAAGTGTTGCAGAAAGGATGAACATAACTATTATGGAGAAGGCAAGATGTATGCTCTCCAATGCTTAAGGTTACCAAGCGGTTTTGGGCGAAACGTAAACACATCGGCTTATTTGGTGACAGATCTCCATCGGCGGCTATTGAGTGTAAGACTCCAAATGAAGTTTGGACGGGTTCACATGCTAACTATGAAGACTTGAAGATATTTGGATGTCCGGCCTATGCTCATGTGAATGAGGGAAGCTAGAGCCTAGAGCAAAGAAGTGTATATTTCTTGGGTATGCAAAGGGTGTGAAAGGCTACGAGGTTATGGTGTCCTAAGAGAGATCAAACAAGTTTCTTATCGACGAGATGTGAAATTTGATGAGCAATCGATGTTGAAGACAAAGAATGAACAACTAGATGGAAGAGTTGAAGAGGGTGTTAGTGATAAGGTGGAGCTTGGTGGCCGGGTGGAACTTGAGATGCAAGTTCAAAGAAGCTTGATGAGGCTGTTGTTTGATGATGATGATCAATATATTGTGCAAGAACCTTCCCGGAAGATGAAGCACAAGATCATGAGTACAATCTTGTTAGAGACAGTGAGGAAGGAAATCGGACCACCTCAAAGATATGGCCATGCTGATTTGGTTGCGTATGCACTTGCGGTGGGTGAGAGCATTGATAGGGATGAGCAAGAACCTATGAAGAAGCAATCGGTGGTGAAGAATCGGCGAGAATGGGGAGCTTACGCAATGAAGAAATTGAGTCTCTTGACAAGAATGGCACTTGGGAGATAGTTGCAAGACCTAAGGGACAGAAGATTGTTGGAAGCAAATGGGTTTTCAAGAAAACAAGGTACTTCGAGATGGTGAAGGAACAAGGTACAAGGCAAGGCTTGTGGCAAAGGGGTTTACACAAAGAGAAGGCATTGACTACAATGAGGTATTTTCTCCTGTTGTTAAACATAGTTCTATTAGAACTTTGCTTGCTATAGTTGCTTTGAAAGATCTAGAATTGGAACAACTAGATGTTAAGGCCTTTCCTTCATGGTGATTTGGAAGAGCGTATTTATATGCAACAACCAAAAGGGTTTGAAGTTCCCGGAAAAGAAGACCATGTATGTTTGCTTGAAGAAATCTTTGTATGGTTTGAAGCAATCTCAAGGCGATATGGTATAAACGTTTTGACACGTTTATGTTGGCAAATGGCTATGATAGGAGTAAGTATGATAGTTGTGTATATCACGAGAAAACTCCAAGATGGTTCATTTGTGTATTTGCTTTTGTATGTTGATGATATGTTGATTGCTTGCAAAGACATGTCGAGAGATACAAAAGTTGAAAGTCGATTGAGTAGTGAGTTTGAGATGAAGGATTTGGGTGCGGCAAAGAAGATATTGGGCATGGAGATTCATAGAAACCGAAGCGAGAAGGCAAGTTGTATTTGTCCCGGAAGGCTTACATCGAGAAGGTGTTGGAGCGGTTTGGTATGAAAGATGCGAAACCGTAATAAGTACTCCTTTGGCAGCCCATTTTAGACTCTCTAGAAGGCAATCACCTCAAATTGCGGATGAGGCGGATTACATGTCTCGAGTTCCATATGCAAGTGCAGTTGTTAGCATCATGTATGCTATGGTTCGTACAAGGCCGGATATCGCACATCTTTGTGAGTGTGGTAAGTAGATACATGGGAAATCTAGGAAGGATCATTGGCAAACTGTAAAGTGGATTTTGAGGTATCTAAAGGGGCGATACAGATGTTGGTTTAGTGTTTGATAAACATTATGGTGATTCAACAAATGTTATGGGTTATGTTGATTACGATTATGCGGTGATCTTGATAGAAGAAGGTCATTGACGGGTTATACTTTTACATTGTGTGGTAGTACTATCGGTTGGAGGTCGGTTTGCAAAGCACGGATTGCATTGTCTACAAGCGAGGCGATACATGGCAGCCTTGAAGCGGTGAAGGAAGGTATATGGTTGATGGGTTTGGTTGTTGATCGGGTTTCAAGCAAGAGAGTGCAACTCACGTTGTGGCAGTCAAAGTGCCATTCACTTGTCCAAGAACCATATGTATCATGAGAGAACAAAGCACATCGATGTCGGGTATCATTTTATCAAGGATGCGATTGAGGAAGGAAGATAGCGATGCTAAAGGTTCCTACAACGAGATAACCCTGCAGATATGTTGGCTTGGCTTCGAGGTTCCGAATATCAAGTTCAAGCACCTGCTTGACTTGGTTGGTGTCAACAGGTGTTGATAGCCCTTGAGGGGGCTGAGCGAAGACGATGATGATGATTGGTTAGGGTATTCAAGTCAAGGTGGAGATTTGTAGTATATGTGCCTTGAATACGGTTTAGTATTCGGTTGGGTTTACCCAATTGACCGACCCATATGCCCGTTTACCTTTTGTGTGAGGAAAGGCATCAGGAGATAAGACTTGTTCTCCTCCTCATGTTTTAGTAAGAGAAACTCATGTATTAGAAGAAGAGAGAGTGAGGCACCAAAAAGGGGGCTAGGGTTCTTGAGAGGGGGTTGATTCAATACCTTGTAATCTTGTTGGATACATAGTGAAATCGTTATCGTTGTCTTCCAAAGTGGATGTAGATCATCTTGATCGAACCACTATAATTCCTTGTGTTGTGTGTGCTTGATTTACTTTTGATTTCATTTCTATTTCATTTTCTTGATTGATTGTGCTTGGAAGAGCCATTTGTAACAACAAATTGGTATCAGAGCTCCGGGTGGGAGCGATCTAGGATGGCGGCGAAGTATGAGATTGAGAAATTTGATGGAAGAAATGATTTCAATTTATGGAGGCTAAAGATGAGGGCTGTTTTGGTGCAACAAGGTTTGGTGAAAACCTTGAAGGGGAAAACGGCTCTAACAACAACATTGACGGATGAAGCAAAGGAAGAACTCATGGAGAAAGCTCATGGAACAATTTTGTTGTGTTTGAGCAATGAGGTCTTGAGAGAAGTTGCGACGGAAACGACGCCGGATTGGCTATGGAACAAATTGGAGAAGAGGTATATGACTAAATCCGTAACTAATCGTTTATATCTTAAGAAGAAATTACATACTCTTAGAATGCATGAAGGAATGTCTATTATAGATCATATTGATGATTATAATAAAATTCTCTTGGATTTGGCAAATATTGATGTAAAAATTGAAGATGAAGACCAAGCATTGGGTTTGCTTTGTTCCTTACCACCATCTTATGATAATTTTGTTGATACCGTAATGTATGGAAAAACCACAATTTCCATGGAAGACGTTAAAGCGGTTTTGAACTCTAAGGAGTTAAAGAAGACGGGTATTGATGGTAAAGATAATTCGGGAGATGGGTTGTTTGTAAGAGGAAGAGGAAACCAAAAGGGTGGATTTGATAGGAGTAGATCAAAGTCAAGGTCTAAATCTAAATCCAGGTAAATTCTATTGCTTTCATTGTAAGGAACAAGGACATTTCAAGAAGGATTGTCCAAAAAGGAAGAATGTTGAGAAGAATACAAACCAAGGCACCGCGGCAAATGTTGAAGTAGAAAGTGATGATGGAACGGTTCTCACGGTTTATACCGAAAGCTCGGATAATGGGTGGATTCTTGATTCGGGGTGTACATTTCACATGTGTCCTCATAGAGAGTGGTTTACTACTTATCAAGCTATAGAAGGTGGTAAAGTTCTTATGGGTAACAATGTCACTTGTAAAGTGGTGGGTGTAGGTACAATTCAAATTAAGATGTATGACAGTATGGTGAGGACATTAACTAAGGTTAGGCATGTTCCAGACTTGAGAAGAAATCTGATTTCTTTGGGTACACTTGATTCAAATGGCTGCAAGTATCAAGGTGAAGGTGGAGTTATTCGTGTCTCAAGGGGAAGTCTTACAATTATGAAGGGCAAGATGATTAATGGTCTTTATACGCCGCTAAGGTACTACGTGACAATTGATGCAGTTTGTATGTTCTTCAATTTCTGAAGATGATACTACCAAGTTGTGGCATATGCGGTTAGGGCATATGAGCGAGAGGGGTTGGCTGTTTTGAGCAAGCGAGGGGATTGCTTTGTGGTCATAAAACAGGTAAGCTTGATTTACGTGAACATTGTGTATTTGGGAAACAATGTAGAGTTAAGTTTAGTACAGCTATTCATAACACCAAGGGTATTTTAGATTATATTCACTCGATCTTTGGGGTCCTTCTCGAGTTGAGTCGCATGGTGGTGGTAGATATATGCTTGACATTCATTGATGATTTCTCAAGAAAAGTATGGGTATTCATACTTAAACACAAAGATGAAACTTTTTGTCAAGTTCAAGCAATGGAAGACTATGGTTGAGAAGCAAGCCTAAGACAAATCAAGTGCTTGAGGACGGATAATGGTTTGGAATTTTGTGGGGGTGAGTTCAATGAGTTGCAAGGAGGAAGGGATTGTGAGACACCGCACAATCAAAAAACACCACAACAAAATGGTGTTGCGAAAGGATGAAACAAACTATTATGGAGAAGGCAAGATGTATGCTCTCCAATGCTAGGGTTACCAAAGCGGTTTTGGGCGAAGCGAAAACACATCGGCTTATTTAGTGAACAGTCTCCATCGACTTGCTGTTGAGTGTAAGACTCCAAATGAAGTTTGGACAGGTTCACATGCTAACTATGAAGACTTGAAGATATTTGGATGTCCGGCCTATGCTCATGTGAATGAGGGGAAGCTAGAGCCTAGAGCAAGAAGTGTATATTTCTTGGGTATGCAAAGGGTGTGAAAGGCTACGAGGTTATGGTGTCCTAAGAGAGATCAAACAAGTTTCTTATCAGCGAGAGATGTGAAATTTGATGAGCAATCGATGTTGAAGACAAAGAATGAACAACTAGATGGAAGAGTTGAAGAGGGTGTTAGTGATAAGGTGGAGCTTGGTGGCCGGGTGGAACTTGAGATGAAAGTTCAAAGAAACGGTGAGGCTTTGTTTCAAGATGATGATGATCAATATATTGTGCAAGAACCTGCCCAGAGGAAGATGAAACACAAGATCATGAGTACAATCTTGTTAGAGACAGTGAGGAGGGAAATCGAGACCACCTCAAAGATATGGCCATGCTGATTTGGTTGCGTATGCACTTGCGGTGGGTGAGAGCATTGATAGGGATGAGCCAAGAACCTATGAAGAAGCAATCCCGGCGGTGAAGAATCAACAGAATGAGGAGCTTCAGAAATTGAAGAAATTGAGTCTCTTGACAAGAATGGCACTTGGGAGATAGTTGCAAGACCTAAGGGACAAAAGATTGTGGGAAGCAAATGGGTCTTCAAGAAGAAAGAAGGTACTTCAGATGGTGAAGGAACAAGGTACAAGGCAAGGCTTGTGGCAAAGGGGTTTACACAAAGAGAAGGCATTGACTACAATGAGGTATTTTCTCTGTTGTTAAACATAGTTCTATTAGAACTTTGCTTGCTATAGTTGCTTTGAAAGATCTAGAATTGGAACAACTAGATGTTAAGACTGCTTTCCTTCATGGTGATTTGGAAGAGCGTATTTATATGCAACAACCAAAAGGGTTTGAAGTTCCTGGCAAAGAAGACCATGTATGTTTCTTGAAGAAATCTTTGTATGGTTTGAAGCAATCTCCAAGGCAGTGGTATAAACGTTTTGACACGTTTATGTTGGCAAATGGCTATGATAGGAGTAAGTATGATAGTTGTGTATATCACGAAAAACTCAAGATGGTTCATTTGTGTATTTGCTTTTGTATGTTGATGATATGTTGATTGCTTGCAAAGACATGTCAGAGATACAAAAGCTGAAGGTGCAGTTGAGTAGTGAGTTTGAGATGAAGGATTTGGGCGCAACAAAGAAGATATTGGGCATGGATATTCATAAAAACCGATTTGAGGGCAAGTTGTATTTGTCCCAGAAGGCTTACATCGAGAAGGTGTTAGAGCAGTTTGGTATGAAAGATCCAAAACCAGTAAGTACTCCTTTGGAAGCTCATTATAGACTCTCTAGAAGGAAATCACCTCAAACTGCAGATGAGGCAGATTACATGTCTCGAGTTCCATATGCAAAGTGCGGTTGGTAGCATCATGTATGCTATGGTTTGTACAAGGGCGGATATCGCACAAGTTTGTGAGTGTGGTAAGTAGATACATGGGAAATCCCGGAAGGCTCATTGGCAAGTTTGTAAAGTGGATTTTGAGGTATCTAAGGGGCAGTACAGATGTTGGTTTAGTGTTTGATAAACATTATGGTGATTCAACAAATGTTATGGGTTATGTTGATTCTGATTATGCAGGTGATCTTGATAGAAGAAGGTCATTGACAGGTTATACTTTTACATTGTGTGGTAGTACTATCAGTTGGAGGTCGGTTTGCAAAGCACAGTTGCATTGTCTACAACTGAGGCAGAGTACATGGCGACCCATGAAAGAAGTGAAGGAAGGTATATGGTTGATGGGTTTGGTTGTTTATCTGGGTTTCAAGCAAGAGAGTGCAACTACTGTTACATTGACGATCAAAGTGCCATTCACTTGTCCAAGAACCATATGTATCATGAGAGAACAAAGCACATCGATGTCGGTATCATTTTATCAAGGATGCAGTTGAGGAAGGGGAAGATAGCGATGCTAAAGGTTCCTACAACATAACCCCGCGGATATGTTGTGGCCCAGGTTCCGAATATCAAGTTCAAGCACTGCTTGGACTTGGTTGGTGTCAACAGGTGTTGAGAGCCCTTGAGGGGGCTGAGCGAAGACGATGATGATGATTGGTTAGGGTATTCAAGTCAAGGTGGAGATTTGTAGTATATGTGCCTTGAATACGGTTTGAGTATTCGGTTGGGTTTACCCAATTGACCGACCCATATGCCCGTTTACCTTTTGTGTGAGGAAAGGCATCAGAGATAAGACTTGTTCTCCTCCTCATGTTTTAGTAAGAGAAACTCATGTATTAGAAGAAGAGAGAGTGAGGCACCAAAAAGGGGCTAGGGTTCTTGAGAGGGGTTGATTCAATACCTTGTAATCTTGTTGGATACATAGTGAAATCGTTATCGTTGTCTTCCAAAGTGGATGTAGATCATCTTGATCGAACCACTATAATTCCTTGTGTTGTGTGTGCTTGATTTACTTTTGATTTCATTTCTATTTCATTTTCTTGATTGATTGTGCTTGGAAGAGCCATTTGTAACAACAGGGTCTTCACATTAAAGCATTTTATGTATGATTCTTTCTTTTTGATTTTGATTTGTACTGCTCTTGGTTGAGTTGTAAACAATGAACCACAAATATGGAGATTTTGTCAAATTTCCTTTTTGAATTAACAATTCCAAGCATGTTTGGGATAAGTAATTATATTAGTAATGCAATGACTGCAAATATGGACATAGTAAGTTTGCAATATCATTGGATGCTATTGTTTATAAAATTGTTCAAAAATCAAATACAAAATGAAATGAATGTATTACTAGAAATATATCCATGCGTTTCTTCTTCATATACCTACCATTTTATTTCTTCCTGCATAAGTACCCGAGTTGAGTGAAACCGGACTTTCCACAAAATCTCTTTGAATCAAGGGTCCTAAACTACTTAACACTCGCAAACACACTTGCATGAATATATAGATTTCACGGGTACCTTGAGAAGGATTTCAAGGTACATCTCTTAGTATGCTTGACATTGCTTCTCCTCGATCGCATCCCAAGTCCCACCTTAATCGGCTTCACTTTCAAGGTACATCTCTTGGTATGCTTGACATTGCTTCTCCTCGATCGCATCCCAAGAAAATTTTGTGCGAGAGAAATAAGACGCTCTAATGCGGCGGTCCGTCTGCGAGTGTTTGGATGGGCCGGCTATGAGAGGGCCATTTAGATTATGCGGGTTAGTTATCATCATGCGGGTCACGGGTCAGATTGATGAATTAATACGGGTGTCGGGTGCGGTTTTGTTTAGAACCACTCAAAACTAATTAAGTACATTCACGTATTATGATTTTCATAGCCCTTGCTTTGGACCTTGGTAGATATTTTTAGCTAGGAGGACTTGCACATCATCAATCGACAAATTGAAGAAGTCAATCTTGAAAATTATTGAAAAGTTGATAGTATTGTAAAAATCGATATCAAAGACTTAATGAAAACACACGAACTAAACTTAAACAAAACTTCTCTTAATTGATGTATTTCGACTCATCATGGCTCAACTGACCTATTTATATGATAAGCAAACTTGACTCTCAAGCAAAAAGACTTCCTAACATAATTAAACTCTAATAAAGAAACTTCTAGAGAATTCTCACGTAAACAAACTCTAAAGCCAGTAAAACTTGTAACTCAAGTTTACTTCTAAATACTTGTACCACCATGTCAACAATACTTGTTGATCCCTTCCTTCTATCTTCTTCATAGTATCTTGGTTTATTCTTCAACAAGTATTTTAACTTCCAACACCATCTAATTCCAAATTCCAATTACTACCAACAGGTCCCTTCTCACTCTCTTACTCCTCTTTAATTCATTTTGTTAGAAAACAATTTTTTTTGTAATATCTATCTTTGTGGTTTGAGATATGATTATTTGCATAGACGATACTTGTAGTTGTAGATTTTATGAGGAGTGGTGATCGCCTGTAAGCCAAGCCATGGATCAGATACCTACCATGTGGCATGCGCTAGTTTTTAGAATGCTCATCACATGTATATATTAAAGGCGTACGTAGTTGAACGGAACTTGGGAGATACGAACATAAATTAACTATAAACTGTGGAGAAGTGCATATATTTACATTTGCAAAACATGGACATCAGAATATTGATTATTTATAAGATTAGCTGCTTCAAAAATCAAATACAAAATGAAATATAAATGTATTAGAATTGTAGAAGCATGATCCATGCTTTCTTTCATAAACCTCTTGCTTTTATTTCTTCCCGCGCATAAGTACCCGAGTTGCGTGAAACTAGACTTTCCAATGTAACCTACTGAACTACGCTTTCGAAACTACTTAAGCTCTTGGGGGTTTCTACCCTTTGGATGATTTGGGTCATATATAAATAAACTACATGCGATCCTTACTAGAATATGACCATTCTGAAAGAGCGACATAAATTTGCACAACATCGTACTCGGACTATAAAATTCAATCGGTAGTCAAATGTATAACGTGGAGTCCAAGATTCTTGAGGCTCCATAATCTTGCATAACCCAAACTTCAAAACAAACCTCGAAACCATTGTTGGGGTGTCCTTATGGTAATCTGATGGATTACTTACGTATGGTGCTCTATCAAACATACACACGAACAGACACAAATATAGATATAGCAAATCAATCAAGCATAAAACGAGTAAAAATAAAAATATACCACGACACGAGATTTATAGTGGTTCTGCAAATGCGCCTACGTCCACTTACGATGATGATCCTTTTCACTATAATGAAAATCTCCTGGAGAACAAATACAAGAACATTGTGTGTGTTAGCCACCTATGTATCTCTAGCATTACAATCCATGTCTAGAATACAACCTTGACTCAACCCCTATCTTGTTATCTAGCATCGCAGCCCATTGATGCGACCACATGCAACACTTGAAGAACACTCCTGTTGTTGTAACCTTACGCTAGATACAAGAATCACTCATCATGATCCTCACCTTTCTCTTTTGATCTTCACCAGTCGATGTATCTTAAGTGCTCAAGAAGAAACCTTAGACTCACCATGAAAACTCTTCACAAGATAGCCACCCCAAGAGATGGGATGGAATCTCTCACAACACCATTGTTTCGATTCCATACCTTCTCCAAATTAGCTCACGTCTATTTATACTTGATTAATACTTGGAGGACAAGTATTGCTTGTGGCCAAGTTCACTAGTTTCCCTAAATATGGAATACTACCGGTTTCTAAGTATCGAATACTTGGTGCACAAGACTTACTCCGTTAAGTCATGCTCATGAGACCAAGCAAATATTTTTAATTATCGACAAATTATCTTCACAAATCTCCACCTTTGTTGATAATCCTTTATCCCTTCTTCATTCTTCCTTTCATTTGCATCATCGCCACCACCTTGTACCTTTCTTTGGTACCTTCCGTAGATATTGATCAAGTGCAAACCATGTTTGAACTTGCCATCTCTCGTAAGCATGCTGTGAGATTATCCTTCCAGTAAGTCTTCCATAATGAAAACTCTCCACCGTAGATAACAAGTCACACAAAATGAATCCGAACATCCATACGTTTTTTACACTTAAATAAAAATCTTCGTGCTTAGGAAACATCTACTGACACTTAGAAATCACTATGCATATCTATGCATTCTTCATTGACTTCAAAGTATCCAATCAAGCATCGAAACCAAGATACTTCCTTCACAGCCTCATTTACTCGTATCAATTCAGAATTCATTGTTAATTGAGTTGCAACTGATATAAAGACAATCTCTAGCTTATTGTTCGACAAGTCACTACCTCCGTTGAGATATATCCAGTTTGTAGATCTAAAATAATCCACATCAACCTATCATCGGAATCTACTTACCCACAAGATTATGTCAGTTCTTCACCACCATACCGCTGGTACACCAAACCATTCCACTGTACCCTTCAGGTACTTCACCAAACTCTATCTTGAAATTGAGACTCCAATTTCTCAATATCCCCATGCTCTTCGCAGCAAGAAGCATGTCATCCACGTATAGAATAATCACCGCTTGTTAGTTTATATTAAGCTAACCCCTCCTATCAGATTCAAAGAATCTAACCATCATGTATATATCAAAGTATCTTGAGCATGACTCCTATTGCGCACCAAACACAATCAATCCATGCATGGATCTTTGTCAGGTAATAATGGTGATTATATCCCGTTTCAAATTGAAAAAATAAGAATCAGGATATCAAATCGATGACCTTATTGAAGCTTGGCTTTCTCTATATATGTTTTCTTAGGTGAGCTGATAAGGGCTGGATTTAGGAACGATGGTGGAAGCCATGAAGGAAGAATAACTAGGGTTTAGTTCAAAAAATTTAGGTTATCATGGTAATCCTTTCACATGGACTAGCAACAAGCACGGCACAGGTAAAATCCGATCTAGATTAGATAGGGTTTTAATGAATTCGGATTGGTTGCTTTCTTTCCCTGAATCTTGTCTTAAACATCTACCTTTTTTAGCTTCTGACCATTGTCCTGTGATGTTAGACTTGTCTCCGAATGATGTTTGTAGTGCTAAAAACTGGAAATTCTTTGAATGTTGGCTAAGAGATAACACTTGTAAGGATCAAATCAACAAGTCTTGGTCCAACCAATTCCGTGGATCTGCTGGGTTTGTGCTTGATAAGAAGCTTTCAATAACAAGAAGAGATCTCTCACTCTGGAACAGAAACAAATTTGGCAATATACAGAATAACATTAAATCTCTGCAGCAAAAACTAGAACATCTTCAACACCCAACTTCAAATAATGTAGACAACACAAAGATGGTTCAAGAAGTTGAACATGAGATTGAAGAATGGCACAAAAGAGAAGAAATTTTCTACAGTGAGAAATCTAGAGACACTTTCTTTCATGAGGTGGACCAAAATACAAAACATTTCCATCTCCAACCCAATAAGAAAGGGCAAAGGAATAGAATTGAATCACTCAAAAAACAAGATGGAAGCACAGTGCGATGGAAGAAATCAACTTGAAGAATATCTTATCGGTCACTTCAAGAACATTATGACCACTTCAAATCCGCAAGACAATGAAGACTTGTTGAATCTATTGCCTCCGTGCATAATCTGATGAAGACAATGTTTTCTTACTAAAGTCCCGATGAAGCTGAGATACATAACACTCTCAAACAAATGCATCCATGGAAAGCACTTAGGGCCCGAGACAGTTTCCAGGGATTTTTTCAATCAAATTGGAGCACCGTAAAGATTGATGTCATCAATATGGTTCAGAAATTTTTCCGTCTGGTGAATTCTTTTGAGGAAGATAAACAAGACGAACATGTGTCTTATACAAAGTGTAAACTACCAGATGGCTGGGGACTACAGAGCGA
Source organism: Papaver armeniacum (assembly GCA_023531295.1). Classification (NCBI taxonomy): domain Eukaryota; kingdom Viridiplantae; phylum Streptophyta; class Magnoliopsida; order Ranunculales; family Papaveraceae; genus Papaver; species Papaver armeniacum. The sequence continues at coordinate 38,330 of JAJJWW010003105.1, read as the reverse complement.
TAGCTCTTTGCAACTCAAATTACAAGCTAATCTCCAAGATACTTGCCAATAGATTGAAGATACAACTTAAAAAGATTATCTCACCCATGCAAGCGGCATATATGTAGGGTCGAAAATAGGAGATAATATCACTCTTGCCCAGAATTAATTCATTGCATGAAGAGAACCAAATCCAAGAAGAAATATATGGCATTGAAACTTCGATATGTCGAAAGCGTTTGATCGTGTCGAATGGTCTTTCCTCGTCAAAGTCATACGAAACTGGGATTTAATAACAAGTGGTGCGATCTAATTCATGAGTGTGTAAGTACTTCTGAAATTCATATACTTCTAAATGCGGCTCCATGTCAATCCTCATAAACCATCTCGTGGCATACGCGAGGGGGATCTATATCACCATATCTGTTTCTTTTAACAATGGAGGTCTTTACAAGAGCTTTAGCTAAGGCTAGAAATGGATGGGAAAATCCAAAGGTATAAAAATCTCGAGAAAAGCACCACAAGTAAGTCATCTCTCTTTGCGGATGATTGCTTAGTCTTTGCAAGGGCTGACATTGAGAATGTCACCAATCTTCTACAAGTCATCAAGTCGTTTAGTGACATCTCGGGCCAACAAATAAATTTCCGAAGTCAGCGACTTTTTTCTCAGAATATGCACCCAAGGCACTAGTCATATACTGTGAGAAATTTAAAGATGAAGAAGGATGGAACTTGATGAAAAGTACTTAGGAATTCCGCTTTTCTTAAACAGGGAAGAAGACCATATCCTTCTCTTCATTAATCGTCAATACCAAAGGCAGACTGACAAGATGGAGAGGCAAGTTCATCAATCAAAGTGGAAGATCAGTTCTAGTAAAGCATGTACTCAACACATTACCATCACATCACATGGGAATTTTCAAAATACCGACGCAACTATAAGGGAACTAGACAAGGTGCAAAGAAACTTTGGTGGGGCAAAGAAGAATCAGGTAGACTATTTCTCATCTCATGGCTGCGGTGGGTTCAAAAAAATGAATGGTGGTATGGGGTTCGAGATCTCCGAAGCTTTAACTTAGCACTTCTTGCTAAAAAATTTGCTTGGAGGTTCTTTGCAAAATGAAGATAAGCTTTGGTAGCTTTAAAAAAGGTACTTCCCAAATACTTGGTCTTCACGCAAAAAGAAAAAATTCTACTGGCATGGCAAAGTCTACAAGGTTTTTGAAGTTTATTAAAGATCATAGTCTTTGGATTGTGGGTAAGGGCAACCTAATATCTACTTGGAAAGACAATTGGATCCCGAGGGCAAACTTTCTCCACCAGTCCCAATGATAAAGATCGACACTGAGAGAGGAATATTGTCTTGTCTCGACCTAATAGATCAAGATACAAGATCCTGGAAGGTAAATGTTATTCAATATCTCTTTGTACAGAAGATCTGCGAAGATTCTACAAACGAGAATACCATTTGCGAGCGAGATAAGCTATTGGACCTAACCGAAATGGAGTATTTTCGGTAAAAATCGAAGCATAACAAAATCATGGAACTCAAAAATGGTAGTACGATTGGTAGATGAAGCTACAACCAATCTCTGGAGAAAACTCTGGAAGATACCAACTCTGCCTAGAATAAAACACTTCCTGTGGAAATGTCTTATTGATATCGTTCCATCTAGTGAGAGAATGGCAAAATATGAACTACACGGGAGGACAATGCTCAATCTATTGAACAAAGCATTGAAATGACTCGACACTTGCTCTGCGGGAATTTCCTTTCGCAAAAGCAATATGGTTCACTACTCGGAGCAACAAGAAGCATGGTTGATGCATGACACAACAATCCATGGTGGATTATAAATTTGGTTTTCGACGATTTCAACAATCGGTTGATGGTTAGTAAAATGGCTAACACCACTATAGGAAGTATGGAAAGCAAGGTGTAGAAGTGTCTTTGACAACATCAAACCAAACCCGGTGGAAACTATACTCACAATCCAACTCTTAAATGATTGTACGGGGAAGAAAATGACTCACGAAAAGAATGCTCAAATGAATGCTGCGTGCGGCGCAACACTCCTAAATGGCTTCTACCTACTAGCCCTTTTCAATCTTTTTGCGGTGATGCATCTTTTAAAGCTGTCAACAATTAATCAAAGGCTGGATGGGCACTAATACATCGTGACTTTGCAGGTAGTTTTGTCAGCGCAAGATGCGAGCACACCAATGGTCTCTTAAATGCTTTGAACGGCGGAATGCGGGGATTTCTTCATGCTATGAAGTATGCGGAAGAATTAGCGATTCGGTTGCATGTTTTGAGATGGATGCGGAGCTAGTTATCTGAGACAGTCAATGGTAACAACCAAAGTACTGCATGGGAGAATCATGCCATGATAACGGACATGAAGTACATGTTAGCAAAACATCCAAATTGGATATGTAAACACATCCAATAGGAAAGCTAATATGCCGGCTGACAAACTGGCAAGGCATGCTAGAACTTTTTACATTTCTCAAGTTTGGATAAACTATCCTCCAAGTTTTATTGCGGGTGCAATATTGGAGGATACAAACAATGTCATCTTTTAATTTATAATCAATAAAACCCCTGCTTTGAATCAAAAAAAAAAAAGTTCAAAAAATTTGGACAAATGAATTCTATGGAATAGATTCAATAAGTTTAATGCCTCGGAGGACTGGTAAATTAATGGGTATCTTGTTAACTGGGTTATTAAAACCAAAATATTTGTTTTGATATATGTTTAATGGTGAGTATTAATCCGTGTTAATGCCACAGGAAGAAGATGATGATCATCAATCCATTAGTTGCAAAGCGAGTATAAAGAAGAACATTTTTGGTAAATACATTACAACACCAGAAGGTGTGCTTAACATGGCTAGTTTGGTCTGAGGTGGGGTAATGTATTGACCAGGTCGATTTCAGTGAGCTGACTACCATTTTTGCACTCTTCAAATCACTTTGTGCTCTCCCTCTAACAAAAATCTTCTAGCAGGTCGAGTAATATGCCCTGCCTGTATGTGTTTATATGTTTACTCCCTTTCAACAACGCATACAATTTCGTATTTCCTCCCAGGGATTCAACCTCTAGTTTTGTTCTCGTTTGTGTGAGTGATTGTTCTCGTTTGTGTGAGTGTTTGTGTTCTTTGTAACATTTAGAGTATCATTGTATAGCTGTGCAAATCGCTTCCGCTGGTTTCAGCAATTTAGTGCAACAAAGAATCTGGAACCACAATTGAAATTTGATGAAATTGTGGCTTTCAGACAAAAGTAACCATTGACTTTGTTTTTACGGTAGCCAAGACCAACAACTGATCTAGTTAGTATCCAGCGGGTCTTGGTGTTTAGAAGATGGCCACCATTTTGGCCTTTCCTTTGAACTCCAACACAAGTGCATTTGCTGTTCTCAATCAAGTATCCTGCCGTATCCAGTCCTTTTGTTGCCTTTGTAGAATGCATGCTCAGCCTACATCTGTTCACCAAAGAATTGCTAGGAGAAGAATTGAATGAACAAACATAAATGTAGATGCTTTTTCTTGTGCCCTCATGCGGATTATCAAGAAAAACTATTCACAGAAATTCTTTCGAAATCTTGCCAAGGCTGACTAGAACCTTACCTTTTTGAAATCGTTCGTTTTAACCACAGATTCCTTATAGATTCTTTGTAACATTTGTCATCTACATTTTAGGACTGAATGGAAAATGCTTCCATCAATCTATGGTTTCTACTCTTATAGAAAGTAACGTTCTTCCCCCACATATAGAAAAGGGTGAATTGATAGGATCGAAGAAGTTTAGAATCTTCATGAACTTACTCTGCTATTAACATTTAGTCATCGGATCTGTCAATTAAGAAACTGAATGTGGGTCCTTTGCTCTTTAACTTCCCGGCTTCCTTATGATTGCTGTAACTTCCTCGTTAAGACAAAGTAAATCAGATAGTTATCCCTGCCAGCTGACGCATTCAGAAAATTTATCTCTCTTAAGGCAAGGGTATGAATGAATCAACACCCCAAAAGAGAAGTCGAGGAGAAAACACAGTAAGTAGAATCAAGATGTTTCAAGGTAATGCTATTGGTTTTTGACATTAGACTCACCTCATCAGCTTTTTGAGTGTAATTTCTCTAATAGGATTTTGTTCAACAGCACTGGATTGGCCTTACCTTTTGATGCCTTCATTACCTGAAAAGTAATTTGTAGCCAATGTTAACAGTGAACACCGGGCAAAGCATTCTGATAATGCTCCATTTCCAAGACAAGGAAAATATGAGTGTGGAGTTTAAACGTCGAGAGTTTCGAGAATTAAAATAGACTTGTTTCTGACGTAAGAAAGTACCTGTCCAGCAAAAAGCCTTGCAACTTGGTTTTGCCATTACGATATTTCTCCACCTGCTGTGGATTTTCTTCAATCACCTTCAAAATCATTTTTTTCAATCTCACTAGGATCTGTTATCTGTTATAAAGTGGAAGGAAAACAAACTTTATTCATCAGTGAAAGTTTATCAGTCTTGACAGGTACATTATTTGTTTTCTTTCTTTAACTTATAGAAACTAGTTTAGCATAACATGATCCAAAACATAGTTGGTGGTTAACTTGCCTGAACCAAATCCTTTTCTTCAATGACAGCTTTGACAGTTCCACCTTTTGTTATAATCTCAAATAATATCTGCAGATTCATATTAGATGATTAAAGTTAATATATATATATATATATATATATATATAGAGAGAGAGAGAGAGAGAGAGAGAGAGAGAGAGAGAGAGAGAGAGAGAGAATAATCACATCTTTCCCAATTTTTCCGCTGATAATTCCACCTTTGATGAAGGATATTAGTTCAGCCAGCTCCTGTGGTGTAAGTTTAATCTCTGTTATAGAGAGTTTTCATTCTTCAAATAAGCAGCAATATCACCCATGATCCAGTTGACACCATTTTCACATCAGCACCTTTGTCAACAGCAGACTCGAAAAACTTGCAGACCTGTGACATTCATTAAGTAAAATTTTGAAATTTGTCATATCATGGAATTGGTTTTTTTCAAATACTAATGACGAAAAAAAAAATCCAAAAGAGTTGGATATTAGGACTAACGTTCGTGTCGTTAGCAAGGAACAAAACATCCTGCATGCTGAGGCCCATATTCTCAAATCTCCGGCGCTTCATTTCTGGAAGTTCAGGCAAAGATGCCACGAATACCTTCGACATAGTCCTCCGTGAGAACCACTTCTGGAAGGTCTGGTTCAGGGAAATATCGATAGTCTGCAAGTCCCTCTTTTTCCTCATTGTTGCTGTTTTCTGAACAGTCGATACAAGGTCATTCCGAGAAAGTTGTAAGCATTTATGCAAATTCAATTAAATGATGATAGTTGAGGGTCAGAACCTGAGCACCCTCTTCCCAAAGTCGAGTTTCCTGTACAATTTGCTCAGCCAGGCCTTGATTGTGGAGAAGAACCTGCCTGGAAATCTCGAAATCGATTGCCCTGTGCATGGCTGAAAATGAGTTCATGTTCTTTATTTCGACCTAGCAATACAAAAAGAGTAAAGAAGATATTCAGAAACTGGAATTGGTCGTTACACCCATATTCGGATCAAAAATTTTGCTTCAGTAACCATGTATGTTAAGCAGATAAAGTTTGGTTACCTTCGTTCCTAACTCTGCCTGCCCTATAGGCCGGACCGATACATTCACATCACACCGCAGCGAACCTTCCTGCATATTGCCATTACCCACTCCCAAATAGCGAACCAACCTTTGTATCTCAGCCGCATACTCAGCAGCCTCGATCCCAGTTCTCATATCAGGCTCTGAAACAATCTCAAGCAACGGTACCCCTGCTCTATTCAAGTCCACCTGAATACAGAACCAAAATGATATTAACAAGCCTAAAAAACTACATGGAACTACTTTATAAAGTAGGAGTCAAGAAATATATATATATACATGACAAAGCAAAGCGGATTACCAGCGAGTACATCCCAGTTTCAGAGTGCATCAACTTCCCAGCATCTTCTTCCATGTGAACCCTGGTTATTCCAAATTTTCTATGCCCACCACCAAACTCAAGAGGAAGATCCAAATCGACGTAACCACCACTTGCAATCGGAACATCAAATTGAGAAATCTGATAACCTTTAGGAAGATCAGGATAAAAATATTGTTTCCTATCGAACTTTGAAGTCATTGCCAGTTTGCAGTTAAGCGCAAGTCCTAGTTTTACTGCACACTCAATAACCTTCGAATTGAATATCGGCAATGCACCAGGTAGACCCATACAAATTGGACAAACAGTAGTGTTTGGCCGAGACCCGTAGTTGTAAGGGCAGCTACAGAAGGCTTTAGTTAGAGTTGAAAGTTGGACATGTGTCTCTATACCTATAACGGCTTCATAATCATTTAACCTTTGCTCATTTTCTTTGACTAGCTTAGTACTAGTACTCGTAGATGCTTTAATCTGTGTTCTTTTAGTGTTATCAGTTCTTGTGTTGGTTTTTTCAGTTTTTGTGGTTTGCATTGTGCAAAAGAATACACCATTTCTTGTGGAGAAGAGAGAAGATGGACAAAGGAGAGATGAATGAGTACGAAGTCCTCTGAAACAGAGAGAAGCCATTACGAACTTACACTCTAGGCAGCCTATATCTGCAAATTTGAACACTGCATTTGTAGAGAACAAACAAAAAATTAGGAGCTTTAATCCCTAATATGTCTGAAATTCATTAAAAGATTAAAAACACAGAAGCAACTAAGATCGCCGTCATTTGCACCCTACTTTTACAGTTAGTTTCTGAGATATTTAAGTTCTGTTATATGATGATTCACCCATTATTCAAGGAGAAACTTGATGCAACTTGATTTTCAAGAGGATGAAAATCTGAATCACTTGTATCAACTAATATTTACAACAAGATTATAACTAATACACCTGCTTTAGAATTTTTAAAATCAGCATCTCAGTCACGTAATGTCACTTTCCAGCAAAACCCAACGACTTCAAAGTTCAAACCAGGGCTTAGAATAGAATGAAGGATAAAGTGCTACAATAAATAAGTAATTAGAACTATGCAACACGAGTAAATGTGTAAATTGCTGCTACTGACTACACTCAGGTTAAATTTTCTACAACTTGGAGACAAGATAAAACCTGTGTTACAATGATACGCCTACAAAAAAAATCAGCCGTATCTATACCTATTTACACGGATACGCGTATTAATACTCCAATACTTCAAGATACAACTCAGTTAGAAAACTTTGACTAAATATTAGATATCAACAGCTGTCATGATAAATCTCAATACCTTAATATAAGAAAATTTAGATATTTTACTACACTCTATGAGAAGTTTTAACTATAGTGACAAAATATTAGTTCCAAATCTGTCCACCGATCTTGCTCTGGACTTTCTTCCTTCTTATCCAGACTTTTTCTCTCCAGTGAGGTCAATCATACATATAATATGCTTATGTTTAGCAAATTCACTAATTAGATATCTATGTTAAGCTGATATTTATATTGTGTGTGCCGTGTCCACGTATTTTAGTGTTTTAAGTTATCTTATTGAAGTAGTGTATTGGGTACAAGATATCGATACCGTGTCCGTATCAGTGTAACATAGGATAAAACTTTAAACATTATGGGATATCATATGCATAAAAAAATCTTCAAAAATTTAGACTAGTTTTTCACTTTCTTGTTATTTAGCCGAGCTTCACTTGTTCCCAAGTAACCAAAAATTCATATGACAGAGCTCATTTTGGGTTTTTTTTTTCTATATAATGAAGACAGCACATCTTTACACAACTAATTTGTGATCAGAAAAGAATTATGCACAGCTAGAAAGATAGATTTCATGAGAGAAGAGATGCAAGGGAATTGAACCAAGAAGCAGTTTAGACTTCAGAGAGTTAATATGTTTGACCTGAAAATATCTGTAAGCAATTCTACTGAGAATGAGATCCTATAAAACTACCTAATTCTCTTTCAAATTCATACAAATATAAATGAATCGGAAAACTTAAAAGAACCCCAATAGACAGAGATGAGAAAACATTCTCAGGTTAAGGAAAAGATTCTCAGGTTAAGGAAAAGATTCACTTACCCCCCTTCTTTGTTGGTTTAGACTTTAGCAGCCCTCCACTGGTTGCAATAAGCTGGTAAGCAGAGAATAATTCGACTTGCGCTCACTTACAGGACCTATAATTCATAACAAAAAGTGAATAGAAATTATACTATATAAATACAACTGAAGAGCAGCATCGTAAACAAATGACTTGAATCAATTTCTTCATTCTATGCCAATACAGAATATCAACAGAAATATCTTCTTCATTCTATGCCAATATCTCAATTTCTTCTTAACTCCATCACTAAAAAAAACCCTAAGAATTCATATAAAGTCATAAACCCCTAATAGTTCTATCCAAATTCTGAACAAACATACAAATATACAATGACACAAGTTGTATCTCATGATTCTTATCAAAATCAGATAACCCCAATTAAAATTTAAAATCCCAAATCAGTGATCATCAACAGATACACTCATATACACAATTACACATCTACAAATACATAAGATCTACAAACTAAGTAAAACCCACTTCTGAAAACACTAGATAACAAATATTTGAACATCAAACGGCCGTCAAACCCAAAAACCATACATGAATGATACATCATACACGATTAAAATGAACAAATAAACAACAAAGTGACAAACAGATATCAAAATCCACGAATTTACTTACTTGCTGATTGTCGCTAACCATTGTTGTTGCTGTTAATTGTAATTATCGAACAAGAAGAAGATGAAAAAATGAGAAGTTCAGTTCAACTGAACTGGTGCGGTGCCGCCGCTGCAGAAAAAGAAGAGAAAAGAAAAGTAGAACGGATAGGGTTTTTTTTCTTTTTATACCGAGGAAAAAATATCAGACACGTATAGAAACTGAGGGACACGCGGCAGTATGTGGGAAAATGCGGGTAACGGGTTGTACCCGCGGTTTTTGCTTGTTTGCCAGCTCTAATTATCATCAGCCTTGCCATCATAACCAAAAGCATTTACATTGATGTTAATAAAACTAGGTACTGCAGAAAGAAGTAATCAAGATGCGCACAGTTTAGATTGTCTGAAAACCGACAAGGCTGATATTCAACAAGCTAATACACTGTAACACGTTAAAGACCCTTTTACAAGTTATTATCAACCTTCAAATACCAGATATGCTATAAGACTTGAATTAAACTTGAGAAGACAATGGGTCTTCCCATTAAAGCATTTTATATCTGTTGTTTCTTTTGGATGTACTGCTCTTGGTTCATTTTATATTCATGATCTTTTATTCATTATTATATATATATGGATTACATAAAGATATCTCTAGTAATAATGTAATATACACGCTCTTACAAGTTACATCAGTTTCTTAATCAATATCCAATACTTGGAATACTTTGTTCATGTCTGTAGAAGTTATGTGGATCAACTTTGCTCTTCACACGCACTAGTCTCTTAAAGTTGTTCTTGAAATACTTGCTTCCCCAAATACTAGCTTCTGAATAACTTGTTTTGCCGTTCTTACTGTTTTGGCCTAGATCGAGATCTCGATAATTTACATATGCTTCTCGGGGAGAACTCGAAACGTAAGGAGTCATGTATTCATATAGTTTTCTGACCCCAGCAATATATTTTTCTGACGCGCCATCCTGTTCCTTAACCCAACCAGCCAAGTAAATGATCTTATACAAGTTTCCATTTCTGTGTGGGAATGGAGATTCAGATTCTGATATCTGACTCATCCTACCACCATAAGGAATGTAGGTCACCCAGGTCTGCTCTAGAGTTGATAGTCTCTCCCATAGCCCTTCTAACCCAATTTCAGAAATGGGTTCTTTTACATAATCAGATTTTATCTTGAAATATCCCTTTGCTTGAGTCTCATTCAGTAATATGTCAGGAGAAACGTTTAGAGCATATCCGGCTATAATGAGTATGGACTGAATCCAACTCGTTTCGGTACAATCTTTACTCTCTAAACCCAACTCGGGAAATCTATCTTTCATTACGATCTGGAGATTTTCAATACTCCCAAGAAATATGGAGTTGAATGAAGCTTGGAGTGTTTTGTTATTCCAGTTTTGAGTAGAATTCACAACAGTTACATCGACGTTTAGGAATAGCTCCTGAGGAAGTTTATGTGCAACTTCTTGCCACTTGAGAACGATTTTTGCTGCACCATCTTCTTTGGTCTTTCTAACCGAGCAAAGAGTGACAGCAGGTGGGACATCCACCAATCTGATTTTCCATGATAGAACGATTCCGAAGCTGCCTCCACCACCTCCTCGTATGGCCCAAAACAAATCTTCCCCCATGGATTCCTTATCAAGGATCCTTCCATGGACGTCGACTATTCGAGCATCAATGACATTATCAGCTGCAAGTCCGTACTTCCTTAACATGTATCCATACCCACCTCCACTCAAGTGTCCACCAATGCCAACAGTAGTGCAAAATGCTGCAGGAAATCCAAGAGTAGCACTTTTCTCCGAAATTTTGTAATAGAGTTGGCCGGTGGTTGCTCCAGACTGAACCCATGCCACTTTACGTTCTGCATCGATATTAATCGCTTTAAGGTTGAACAGATCAACGATAATGAACGGGACATCAGATGTATACGAGAGTCCTTCAAAGTCATGGCCCCCACTTCTAACTCTGATCTGAATTCCGCTCTTCCTTGCACAAATTACAGCTGCTTGGACATGGGATTCAAATAAAGGCGTAATAATGAGATTTGGCTTGGGAGTGATGGATGAGTTGTATCTCTGGTTACTAATAGTAGCTTCCAAGATAGATGAGTAGTTCATATTGCTTGGCCTGTAGATTGGGATGGGCGTATCTGAATGCAGGGACAGGCATTGTGTAAAGCTTCCATGAACTGAAGTTGCAGTCCCAAATGAAGTTTTGACCAATAAGAAAGTAAACAGTACTGACAGTGCTACTAGTTTGGAAGATCTTGAAGTTGTCATTTCGTTTGGTTTAAAGAGATTGTGTAAACTGGTATGCCATATATATAATCTCAATAACTTAACTACATAGTTCTTCAATCGATCATTTCAAGTTTTCAACGTCAATTGGTAGACCAATATTGATATCTCTTAATCCAATATTAATCGTCTAATAGACTACCTAGAAGAAAATGACAAATGATTGTATACGAGTTTGCCAGCATAACATCTGGGATCACACACCTACTTCTTAGAAAGCTGAATGAAACATAGCTTTGAATGTTTATTATATTTAGGTTCAGTTTGAATGTTGAATAATTCTTGGATCATTATCTCTTAAAAAACTATAAATTAGAGATTGCCTCGCAAGTAATCGTCTATGTAAGCAAAGACGTAGGCGGTTTCTAGAGATTGCCTCTGCAAATAGTAAATTGTGTATGGAAGACCATTCGCAGTCTCAAGTTTCGTACATATCAGTCAATGCTCATGCAACTCGGAAGTGATACACTCACGGCGGGCTGGATCCCGTGGTGTGTACCGTAAGAAAGAAAGTTGGAAAACCCTAATGATCCGACCGTTTTGTAGGGGTGGGTTTAATGTGGGTCCCATCCCATTTCTCTCACACTCACACTCTCGGGATGGCCCGCGGGAATGAACCCGCGGGATACTAATCATTTCCGCATGCAACTGGCACTTTTGGAAAATTCCCACACTAGATTTCTATCTTCTCGATCAAGAAAGACCAAACAAACTACCGTTAAACATAAAACCGCACCTGAATTAATTCACTAGGAATTACTGGTTAATCCAGAAAACCCAGAACCGGTTACTGTGTAGTCCACTACCAGAAAAAAATTAAAACATGTTTTTGGATCAGATTTTTATTCTCTAGTCCAGCCACGTGCGACTAAAAAAAAAGCGTACTTTGAATATACCAAACATACCCTTATGCAACGGTATATAATGAAGAAATCAAATTCCAGCTCTGTTTCTTTCCTCTTTTTTTTTTCTTCATCTCAGATCCAGTCTCTCGCTTCTCTGCTGCTGCCTTTTTGTGTTTGTCGCTCTCTGCTGCTGGTAGTGTCTTTCAATTAGGTTCATCTCATCTTGGAATTAGGTTTATCTCAGATTTGAACAAGGTATTTACTATAATCATCTTGCTCTGCTGATGTTCTTGAAATCATGATGAATAATTAGGTTTATTCTGGTCCGAATTCTATCAGAATAATTGTCTATGATGTACATTGTTATCTTTCTTTTATGATTTCAGTTTTGTGACGATTTACATTGTTCAATTCAGTTTCCGTTCGATTTTTTAAGTAATTTTGTGATTTTTGTGTCTTTCAATTAGGTATCTCGGTTGAATTAGGTTTATCTCGGTTGAACAAGGTATATATGTTACTATAATCATCTTTTCTCTGTTGCTTGTTGTTTAGTTTCTTGTAATCTGATTTTTGTATTTTTTGAGATATGTTTGTTTCATTAGACAGATCGTGTAGTAATTTTGTTTTTTCTTTTGATATAGATGCAGTTCATTAGCATGCTTTTTGTTGATATGATCATGTGTCTCAAAATATATGGAACAAATTTATTCATAGGCACGGTACATATTGATATGTAGTAAAATGTATGTTATTTATCCTACATTTACATACCAATACGTACTGCATATAGCATACTCTCTTTTCATCCTACAGTAGATGCCAATACATATCAAAATGTATAACGCATATCCATTCAGAGATTCAGTATATGTCAATACGTAATGCATAGAACATGTCAATACATATCGAAATGATACAACACATATCCATTCAGAGACTCTTTTTTAGACTCACTACATATCAATACGTATCATATCAATATGTATATTACCAATAGTTAATTTTTGGATTATTTTTTACAGGGTTAACATGTTTGACGTTGCTCACGATTCAGATAGTGCTTGCTACTCTCATGTATACCATAATCAATACCACTTTGCATATTTCGTTACATCGTCTTCCCTATAGAGGATTTGAAAATTTCCATATGTAATATGTGGAGCTGGTTGACTCCATCGACTATTGTCGTTAACTATGTCCAGAATCAAGTGATAGTTCTTATTCTTGCCGACGTAATGCTCCAGAACATCGCTGCATTACATTCTGCAAAGAAATCGACTTTCTTTGATTTGCAGGTGGGTGTTATTTTAGCTGGCGCATCTAGTTCTTCTAGGCGTATGGAATTTGACAGTAATGCAGACTTAGTTGTCAGTGCAAAAAACAGTTATTTGAAAGATGGTAAAAAGGTTCCAAATGTGCTTTTTTCAGATGGTTGGGAGGACATATCTTTGAGGATACAAAACAATTATTCTATGGTGGTGTTGATGTTGTATGTATAGCTTGCCAAAAATACTGCATGAGAACTGGATATGAGGTAAAAAAAGTTGAAGAATGACCTTGAGAAATTCACCGCCGTATGCAGCGTGAAAGGTTGTTCATGGAGGCTTCATGCAACTGCCATTGGTAGTTCCATTGATGTTTTTAAGATAAAGAAATATGTGGGGAGGCACACATGTGGTGGTGGTTATATGTTGAAGAATCCAAAAGTTTCGAGAAAGCTTATGAACAATTTAATTCATGAGAGTGTCAGGCACAACCCTCTCATAAAGCCAGTAGAGATTGTAGATTATGTTAACGTTGGTGGCGGGATCGACATCAAGTATCACCACGCATATTATGCACTTGAGTTGTCGCATAAACAGATTTTTGGTGATGATGTCAAGTCTTACACTGATCTTGCTTGGTGGGTTAATGCAGTTAAGGAAACAAACCCTGGGTCATATATTGATTTCGACTTCAATGATGCTACAAAGAGATTCAATAGACTTTTTATTTGCTTTGGAGCTTGTAGAGAAGGCTATAAACTCTGTCGTCCGATGATTTTCTGTAATTGTACATTTCTTACTGGGACTTTTAGAGGAGGTCTCATGGCGGCAACATGTCTTAACGACAATCAAGGTAACTGATTTTGTTTATTTTTCATATGTTTATTTTTCCATTAACAATACAAGGACATATAACTAGTACAACTAGTACTGTCTATACAAGGATATATAACTAGTACAACATGTCTTGGCAAGCTAATAATTCCTACAATACTAGTATATAACAAGGACTACATGTTGATAAGTAGTGTCTGGTAGTTATATTACTCATTTACTACAATACTGACAATGAGTATACTTCTACATATTGACCTTGTTGAGTATGAGGTAAACCATACTGCATGTCAATATGTAGTGTTAGCTTTCCACTTAGTCAAGTAGTTGGTTATTATTTTCCTTTTAGAAGAAAAAAGTCTACATATCAATATGTTGATATGTACTAGTTGTTTTCCTTTTAACAGTTGCTTAACATAACTAATAATTCCTTTTCCAGGTTTTTATCCCCTCACACATGCATTAGTTTCTGGTGAAACTAATGACAATTGAGAATGGTTTTTCAAGAATCTGAAGGATGCTTTGGATGATGATCGCCCAATCACTTTTATGACTGACTGAGGTGAAGGGTTGGTTAAATATATTCCCAAAGTGTTCCCTAATTCTCATCAAAGATATTGCGATTTCCACTTGGACAAAAACTTACCTATCGCGAAGTCTGATGAAAAATATAAAGAAGTGATTGATTCTTTCCGAAAGGCAACATATGTGCTTTCTCCTACAAGATACGAGGAAGCTATTTAAGAAATGGTAAATTTGGGAAGGACTTGGGTTGATGACTACTGCCGCAACATTCCAAGGGAAAAGTGGTCCAGTGCATTCTTCAAGGGCTTTAGGTATGGTCAGACTTCGTCAAGCGTTGCTGAATCGTTCAATAATTGGATTAACCGCGATAAGAAGTTACCTGCGTGTGCGTTCGTTGACAAGATCAGGTTTGCATCAGTTCCCTTAGTCACAGTATAAGCTTATATGTAGTGTTAAGTGTTAGAGCATAGCTCGGTTGAACCCACCAAGCGTTGGTATGTCAAGTTTGGTTGTCATATTTTAGTGAACCAAAACTCATTTAAAGAGTCGCTTGATTATTTACTAGAGTCAACTTCGTATAGTTTAGCTAGAAAGTTACTAGGATATGAGACTTACAAGTATTACGTGAAGAATTGAAGAATGTGAAGAAGTAAAGAGCTACACCGACGACATCATCCTTCCTCTTGAGGTTAGTAATATTTAACTTGAACTGTTTCATTCCTAACGTATCTTTCAAGTCGTGCATATTGGAAACATAACTTTGAAGCTGTAAATGATTATACTCTAGTTAGACATAGTATTAAGGAACTACAATATGAAGTATAACGTCTATCTTTTGAACTTTGTATGTAAGACATCGACATAATCGTATGAATGCTATTGTGATTATGTATGGGTATGAGTGAAGATTTCATCCTAGGAAACAATTTTTTACATTCGTTTAAAGGAAGTACAATTCATAAACTTGTTTTATGAATCGAAAGGGAAATCGCTAGGCTTATTGGTATTGTTATTCATTGCAAATCTTTGGATTACCAATATGTGTGTTTAGTATAACCGCTCATAACTTGTTTATGTATCTTGGTAAAAACTATTCACAAGGCCTGACTTTTGTGTTGGTATGACTTTTATTGGTGAAACCGATCTTAAGTAATCACCTGAGATGGTATGATCGATATGTTTTAATTGGTATGACCAACTCTAGACATTGGGGAACCGATCCTAATAAGAGGTGCAACCGATCACAAGTGTGTGGAATCGATCCTTATAAGAGGTGCAACATGTCTTAGTAATTGGTAACCGATCCTATGACTTGTGCATCCGATTGCAAGTTAAATACCATAAATATGTGTTAACCGATCCCAGTACCCAGTCAACCAAATTTTGGAAATCTAGTGTGACCGATCCTAGTACCCACTTGGAGGTAGAACCGAAACTAGTTTTGGTAGAACCGTGAAACCCATGAATGGTGATTTGATAGGATAATCAATCACATAGTTCTTGGAAGTCAGATGAACCAATTCTAAACTTGTTTGGAAGTGTGGCAAATCAGTTCCAAGATTGTAAATATGAAAAAGGATTATAAAGTAAAGATGTCAACAAAATTTGAACATGTGTAGTAACTCTTATCTTTTATTGTTCAAAGATATTCCTTAATAGCTAAAGGAGAATCCCGGATCGAAATAAATTGAGAATCTTTTGATTAGGGTTTTTGGTTTTGTATGCTTTTAATTTCCAGCAATTAAAATGCATATCTTTAGAAAGTAAAAATTGGTAATGTGCATTTACTAATTGGAGATTTTCTCTCTTGAGATTTGATCAATATTTGGATGAGAGCATTTCCATGAATTATGGAAACCAAATTAGAAATATATTGCATATCTTGAGAATATTTTCGGTTTTGGAAATTCCTTGGTTTCCAAACTTCCTTGGTCTATAAATATTGAAGTTTGCATTTCGAGCAAATTAATCCTCAGAGACAGCAAAACTTCCTTGTTGTGTTGTTACTTGTGGAGCCGTCTATTCGAAGATAAAAGTACCCTAATTAGGCGAAATCTCTTACGACCGCTCGTTTTAAAGACTTCTTTGGGATTGGGAAGCTCTACGAGTACCGTTGGTGGGAAACTAGATAATTGTAATTTATTATTAGTTTTCGATTGATTTGATTGACTAACGGTTGTTGGACTTTGATTGCACCTAGTTTGTTTATGCTTGAGAATCTTCTCTTCTGATATAAGATTCACTCAAACTAGATCGAAGTTTCGACGGGGATATTTAGACTGTTTGTAGATCTAAAGACGTCTTGTGATAATCCATTGTTAACAGACTCCGTTCTGTGTGTGATTGATCACAAGAGATTCAAGTTGATTGTGTGCACATGTTTATTGAAGATCTAAGAAGATTTGAAGACAAAAAAGATTTCTTATTTGAGTTCATAATCTTTGGTGTGAACAAAACTTGATCGGTTGGGGATCCAACTATAATTGGTTTATCTTTGTGATAATTAACCTTGATTGATTAGTTGAGTAGATCGGCATCAATACAATTCTTTGTGATTCAAAGTATTGATTACATAGTCTAGACAATTACTTTGGTAGTTTTTGAGAAATTGATCTAAGAACCTGACAAAGGAGTTTATTGGGATAAACGGAAGAGCCTTTTGTCAAACTCATATCACGTTGTTTGAAAAGAGTTGTTACCGAACAGATTTGTAGTTCCTTTACTGTTTGGAATACGAACCAAAGGAATTGTTCCAAGTGTGTGACTTATTACAAGTTGGAGGCGCATGGATACAGACGGAACTAGGTGAACTATAGGTTTAGTTGTTTGGCCTCAATTATAAGAAGTTGGTTTAGATTTTGTATAGCGGCTTAATCCTGAGAGTATTCAATTTTGGACAAGGTCCCAGGGTTTTTCTGCATTTACGGTTTCCTCATTAACAAAATCTTGATGTGTCTTTTACTTTTCTATTTCCGCAATTATAATAGTTTTAATTATAATTAGAAGTAAAATACACAAACGTTAATTCCTAATTACTTGATTGCAATCTTATTGTGTTTGGTTAAATCCGAACCTATTATCAAGTACTCATACTTCGTTTTTGTATTGTGTCGATCTTGTATCTATAGTCAATCACACAAGTTATCTTATTGTCGTATTGTATCGATCTCGTATCCATAGACGATCACACGAAGTGTGAACCTATTAGTTGTATTGTCTCGACTCTTTCCATAGACAATCACTTTAGGAGAAATGACTTATATGTAGAAAAGTTTTAGATTGAGGTATATTTGGGTACCCTCATCTTTTCAATTGGTATCAGAGCAGGCAAACACGAAAATATCTAACAATCTGTGTTTGGTGCGATCCAACCTATAAGAAATTGAATCCATGTCTGATTCAGTTAACGTACTACCAAGATTTAATGGGATAAATTACCCATTTTGGTAATCTGCTATGAGAACTTTTCTTTAATCCCGAGATTATAATACTTGGTTATTAATCGAAGACGGATATGAAAGACCAAGAGTAGAATATCCAGAAGCAGAGTTTAAACGCTTAGCATTCTACAGTTATGAAGAAAGAGCTCTTGCAAAGCATAACTCTGATGGCATAAATGCCATCATACATGCAGTAAGTGATGATCTTCGTCATCATGTTCTGTCATGTGAAACTTCTAAGGAGGCATGGGATACTCTTGAGACCGTATTCGAAGGAAATGATTCCGAAAAACAAGCGCGACTTCCGTCCCTTTCATCTGAATGGGAATACCTTAAAATGGATGATAACGATACCTTTGAGGAGATTAACACTAAACTTTCTGAGATTGTCAATGCTTCTTTCTTACTTGGAAAGTATATACCTGAAAAAAGGAAATAGTATGCAAAATTGTCAGATCGTTACCATCCAGATACGAGTCTAAGAAACATGCCATAATAGAAGCAAATGATCATTCTATACTTTCTCGAAGCTTTCTTGTAGGAAAGTTAAAGATCTTTGATAGAGAAATTCTGCTGAAGAATCAAACTGATAAACGTTGCCAAGAGGACAAGGTACTGTTGAAAAATTGCTTGAATCAACAATTATGCTTCTAGCGCAACAAATTAAGGACATCTTATCTAATGATAAACGTGATCCTGATATATTATCGTTTTGTCATAAAAGGGGTAATGAAGAAGTACAATGCTTCAAGTGCCGTAAATTCGGACATATGACAAAACATTATCCCAGCAGAAGAACTCAGAAGTGAAACAAGGCTTATGTCTCTAGCCTTGATGATATTCCGGAGGAAGAACCATATGAAGGAATATCTAACTGTAATGCACTTCTTGCCAACTCTAACAGTGATGAATCATATGAGTCTAATCAACTCCTAGAAAAACTTGAGTTTGGAATTAAGGAAAATAAAAAGTTTAAGCCTAGTACTTGAAAACCTTTTGAAATTCCTATCAGATAAAACCCGTAAGGTAAAATCTGAACAAGAAAAATTGGGTGAAAAACCAAGAGAGTCAGAAACTAGTTTTTCTGACGATATGATAAGTTCTTCATGTGGAAGAAATAACCACACTGCAATCTTCCTTGGAAATAAATTTATGAAGGCACTTCGCAAGGGGATAAAGATTTTGAAGGCTGGTAAGTTTATGAGATCTCAAAAGGAAATTGTAAACTCTTGCAATTACAAGAGAAAGAAAGAACATAAGAAAATACAGTCTATTGTGTTTATAAGTCATCCTAAGGATGTATTTGTTACCTATGGTGAGAACAATTCTCACCTCAACACACACTGATTGTGTTGAAGAATGCATCCTCACTTATTGCCCAAAATTCTGACTGTGAGGAGGCATAAATCTAGGCAGGTTGTACACATCTCTGTTTCTTGAGTGAAAAATAAAAGATATCTTTTACTTTTGGGAAAAATATATTCGGTTTCCATAAACTAATTATCCTTTGATTTTCTCCCATCTTATATACTTTATTCTTGCCTGAAAGAAGACTATTTTGTTTCAATGGAGAAATCGGTAAAAGAAGTGTCATCTCTTGATGATTTAGCACTCTGTACATTAGTTATGATGGAAACTCATGATGTATCTCTTCATGATAATTCTCAAGATTCTCTAAGAAAATAGATTCTTACTATTAAAGGTTGCATTAGATATCATGAGATGATGATAAAGGATTCAAAATAAGTACTAGTTGATCTTCATTCTCAACTGTTTGAGATGAACAAATTGTCTACTGAAAAAAGGAAGTGCTCAGAAGAATTTGAATCCAGTTTTTGAAAGCAATCTTCACAAGAATTGAGATTAGAAAGAAAATAGACATCACTTTTTGATTTCTTTCAATAATTGTGTAAGGTCTATTATGAATAAAACTATTATTTATGAATAAAATTATTAGTTTATAATTTTTCTTGTGATAGTTTTTTCGTTTACATAGCATGTGCTTGAATGCTTTATATTATTGCTATGTATGTTTATGGGATGTTTGATTTCGGTTTTCTCAACCTTAATATTCGATCTCATATGGTGTGAAACCTTATGGTTTGGGTGACTTTTTGGTTTAGCAGGATTAAGTTCTAGCCCATGATGGTAGGCTTTATCAAAGGATCATAAGGGGTTCTGATTCAAACTAATATGTGAAAAAGTCACAATATGTTGAATCATTTGGTTTAGCATAAAAGCATATGTGTTTCGGGTTTTCAACTTTTGCTATGCATTAGTCAAAACAGATTTTTAACCTTTCTCTGGTAAAGGTTGGTGTTTGTTGTTGTTCTTTTGTCTTGCGAGAGGATGACAACATGATGATATTCTCCCCGGAAATATGCGAAGAAAGGGTGAAGAGGTTGCGGAATTTTAGGTAACGAATTTGTTAGTTAATCGTTTTCCTGTTTAAGAAAAGCCTAATTTTATTGCATATATTTATTGCTTTTGCTTAACAAAATTTCGGTACAATTGATGTTTTATTCCATTATTTGTGTATAGATGTGTGTGTGATTCAATTGTTTCCGGTTAAGAAAAACTATTGTTATCTTGCTTTATTGTTTGGTATTAATTGTTTAGGCATACGAAATTACGGTGCAATTGCGGTATTTTAATGTCTATGTTTATTTCAATTGCTTCCGGTTGAGGTAAATAATTATGCAAGTTTATTTATTTGGTTTGTATGAATTGTTTATGGCTTAACAAAAGGTTTTCGGTATGAATTGTTTAGTCCAATTCGATTCCGGATAAGAGAAACTAAGTTAATTCTGATCTTAGTTAGATTTATGAAAGTGGAGGTTTCGGTTATTCAAGTCTAATAGAATGCCTTAACAAGAAATACTAGTTAACTAACCTAGTACTTGTCTAGTTTAAAAATGAAAGGTCTAACTTATTATTCGAATAATTAGAACCTGATGAGAAAAATAAAGTTAATTCTGATCTTTATTTTGGTCTTATCGAACAAGCGATTGTATTTGTGCAATCGGTTTAGCAACAGAACGAAGGTGCTTAGTCAATTTTTGATTTGCCAAACTATTAGGGAAAATTTCTTTGGGAAATTGGTTCCTTGGTAACATATCAAAACAAAATTACTTTGTAGTTTCGGTTTTGATACTGGTTATCTAAAATGGTGTGTGGAATCCTCGTGCTTAACTCTTATAGGTTGCAAGTCTTTTGAGATTTGAAAGATCCTTTCGGTTTGTCTTTAATTTGCTCGTACCTTTGTCATTTTGTGACAAAAGGGGGAGAAATATATGGAGTAAACAAGTGATTTGGTATCATAAGGAAAGGATATTGGTGCTTAAACGTTATATCTAACGAAAGAGTAAAGCATAGACTAAGGGGGAGTAGCATATCATATTGATACTTGTAGTTACATGGACTACAAAGGGAATAAAAAAGACGTGCGGATTGAAAATCTACCTATATTACCTTTAGGGGGAGTATTAGCTTTGTTATTATAATGTCAACAACGGCATTTATGGATTGAATGTATACAAGTTATTGTGCTGTTGAAACTTGGAATCAAGCGTATGTGTAATGAATTCTTGTAATTTGTTTATCCATACGATGTAAGAGTTTTGTCACTAAAATTGACAAATGGGAAGATTGTTAGAGCATAGCTCGGTTGAACCCACCAAGCGTTGGTATGTCAAGTTTGGTTGTCATATTTTAGTGAACCAAAACTCATTTAAAGAGTCGCTTGATTATTTACTAGAGTCAACTTCGTATAGGTTAGCTAGAAAGTTACTAGGATATGAGACTTACAAGTATTACGTGAAGAATTGAAGAATGTGAAGAAGTAAATAGCTCATCTTCCTCTTGACTTGACATCATCCTTCCTCTTGAGGTTAGTAATATTTAACTTGACGTCTGTTTCATTCCTAACGTATCTTTCAAGTCGTGTGAATATTGGAAACATAACTTTCCATTTTTAGCTGTGAATGATTATACTCTAGTTAGACATAGTATTAAAGGAATTACAAAATTAAGAATTTTTATTTCCTCCACGAAGTATAGCGTCTATCTTTTAAACTTTGTATGTAATACATAAATAAAAGTATTAGGAATTTTGTAACTACGACATAATCGTATGAATGCTATTGTGATTATGTATGGGTATGAGTGAAGATTTCATCCTATGAAACAATGTTTTACATTCGTTTAAAATGGATCTAGTACAATTCATAAACTTGTTTTATGAATCGAAATTTGGTTTAAATTTGAATGTACTAGGGAATATTGTATAACGCTCTTATTGATTATGTGTATGGGTATGGGTGAAGATTTCCTTATGAAACAATATTGTTTTATTCATTGCAAATCTTTGGATTACCAATATGTGTGTTTAGTATAACCACTCATAACTTTTTATGTATCTTGGTAAAACTATTCACAAGGCCTGACTTTTGTGTTGGTATGACTTTTATTGGTGAAACCGATCTTAAGTAATCACCTGAGATGGTATGATCGATATGTTGTAATTGGTATGACCAATTCTAGACATTGGGGAACCGATCCTAGTAAGAGGTGCAACCGATCACAAGTTTGTGGAATCGATCCTTATAAGAGGTGCAACAAGTCTTAGTAATTGGTAACCGATCCTATGACTTGTGCATCCGATTGCAAGTTAAATACCATAAATATGTGTTAACCGATCCTAGTACCTAGTCAACCAAATTTTGGAAAGCTAGTGTGACCGATCCTAGTACCCACATGGAGGTAGAACCGAAACTTGTTTTGTTAGAACCGTGAAACCCATGAATGGTGATTTGATAGGATAATCAATCACATAGTTCTTGGAAGTCAGATGAACCAATTCAAAACTTGTTTGGAAGTGTGGCAAATTGGTTCCAAGATTGTAAATATGAAAAAGGATTTACAAAGTAAAGATGTCGACAAACTTTGAACATGTGCAGTAACTCTTATCTTTTATTATTCAAAGATATTCCTTAATAGCTAAAGGAGAATCCCGGATTGAAATAAATTGAGAATCTTTTAATTAAGGTTTTTAGTTTTATATGCTTTTAATTTCCAGCAATTAAAATGCATATCTTTATAAAGTAAAAATTGGCAATGCACATTTACTAATTGGAGATTTTCTACTGAGATTTCGGTCAATATTTGGACAAAGCATTTCTAGGAATTATGGAACCAAATTTGGAAATATATTGCATATTTTATTTTCGAGTTTTGGAAATTCCTTGTGTCCAAACTTCCTTGGTCTATAAATATTGAAGTTTGCATTTCGAGCAAACTAATCCTCAGAGCCAGCAAAACTACCCTTTTGTGTTGTACTGGTGGATCCGTCTATTCGGAGAGGAAAGTACCCTAATTAGGCAAAATCTCTTACGACCGCTCGTTTTAAAGACTTCTTTGGGATTGGGAAGCTCTACGAGTACCATTGGTGGGAAACTTGATAATTGCAGTTTATTATTAGTTTTCAATTGATTTGATTGACTAACGGTTATTGAACTTTGATTGCACCTAGTTTGTTTATGCTTGAGAATCTTCTCTTTTGATATAAGATTCACTCAAACTAGATCGAAGTTTCGACGGGGATGTTTAGACTGTTTGTAGATTTAAAGGTGTCCTGTGATAATCCATTGTTAATAGACTCCGTTCTGTGTGTGATTGATCACAAGAGATTCAAGTTGATTGTGTGCATGTGTTTATTGAAGATTTAAGAAGATTTGAAGACAAAGAAGATTTCTTATTTGAGTTCATAATCTTTGGTGTGCACAAAATTTGATCGGCTGGGGATCCAACTATAATTGGTTTATCTTTGTGATAAACTTGATTGATTAGTTGAGTAGATCGGCATCAATACAATTCTTTGTTATTCAAAGTATTGATTGCATATTATAGACAATTACTTTGGTAGTTGTAGAGAGATTGATCTAAGAACCTGACAAAGGAGTTTATTGGTATAAACAGAAGAGCCTTTTGTCAAACTCATATCACATTGTTTGAAAAGAGTTGTTACTGAACATATTTTTTGTTCCTTTCTTGTTTGGAATACGAACCAAAGGAATTGTTCCAAGTGCGTGACTTATTACAAATTGGAGGCCAGGGGATACAGACGGAACTTGGTGAACTATAGGTTTATTTTCTTGGTGTCAACTATACAAAGTTGGTTTAGATTTTGTATAGCGGCTTAATCCCGAGAGTATTCAATTCTGGACAAGGTCCTGGTGTTTTTCTGCATTTAAAGTTTCCTTGTTAACAAAATCTTGCTGTGTCTTTTACTTTTCTATTTCCGCAATTATAATTGTTTTTATTATAATTATAAGTAAAATACACAAATGTTAATTCATAATTACTTGATAGCAATCCTATTGTGTTTGGTTAATCACGAACCTATTATCAAGTAATCATACTTCGTTGTTGTATTGTCTCGATCTTGTATCCATAGTCAATCTTGCAAGTTATCTTGTTGTCGTATTGTCTCGATCTCGTATCAATAGACGATCACACGAATTGTGAACCGATCAGTTGTGTTGTCTCGACTCTATCCATAGATAATCACTTTCGGAGAAAGGATTTATAGGTGGAAAAGTTTTAGATTGAGGTATATTTTGGCACCCTCGTCTTTTCATTAAGATTTTATTAGTTTATTTTGTTACAGTACAAGCATGTATGTTCTATTAATTTGCATATAATGTGGTATAATAGACTTGATGTTTCCTTGTCGTGTAGGCTATGTATTATGGAGTTGATGTCAGAACGTCGCGAAGAGAGTGTCTTGATGAACCCAAAACTGCTAACCCCTTTGTATCAAGCCTTGCTTGAACTACACATTCAAATTAGACGTCCCTGGAAAGTTAGCCAGTCAGATGCTAACCTCTTTGAGGTACATTCTCCAAGTTTAGCATTTATCCCTACTCTCTAACATATGAATTTTAGTTATTTTTTCTTCTTCTTTTTAAGTAGCATGCTCTGTGATGTGATATCCACCAAACTAGTATCTTAGGTGTACTGCAGATAACATATGAATATGTATTGTGTAGATATTCGGTAGATAATATGGTGTGTTTTTGTGTGTGCAGGTCTCATATGGTGAATCTAGAGAAAAAAAACTCGTACTTGCCAATGATGGCGCGTGTATGGTTTTCCATGATCGCACGCTACTGCAACTATTACTAGATCTGGAGGAAGGATACTTGATTACGTCGAAGATTACTTCAAAGTTACCTGTTATCGTGAGCTATATTCATTAGCTATTATACCTCTTCCTAACCACGACAGGTATGTGTCTTTATACAGTACATTTTGATATTGTTTTTAAGGAACAATATATTATGTACATATTATTGTGTAGTTACGATTCTGTATTTTTCTCATAGGCCTGATGAGTATCACGTAGACGATACCGTTCTCCCAAAAGCTGTAATTAGGGCTCCACCAGGCAGGAAAAAAGGAAAGCGTATTAAAAGTACATAGGAGAATAGTAGAAAATCTGTTAAGTGTTCAAACTGTAATTTGAAAACTCATCACAACAAGGCAACATGCACTCTTATCTGTCAGTATGAACTTTTTGAAGAATGATTTGTGACAGGTATGTGTTTCAATCAGTACATATTAAAGATATGTCTTGGGGTATGATGATACTGTACAATGTATTTTTAAGTAAGTAGTGTTTTGATTTCTCTTTTCTTTTATCAAAGGCTTGAACGTGCAGCAGAATGTGATACCGATGACGTTGCCATTCTTTCCACCAACTATTATTTGAAAAGCTCACCACCAGCTATCAACATGCAGTCCTTGTTCTATTCTACTATTTTTGATTCGTCAGTACCAACTGAATTTGGTTAATAACTGTTTCTTTACAATACAAACATTATAAGTGTATTGAATTTGCTATTTTTGTTGTTTCTTAGAACTTCTTTTGGTTTTTTGACATTATAAGTATATCAATATGTAGTTATATTGATCTTTCGAATAATGAAATATGTCGTTAAGTGTCATTAAGTGTCGAATAATGAAATATGTCGTTAGTGTCATTCACCATAAATGAAATAGTGATATTGATCTTACATGTCAGTATCTATCACCACATTGTAGTAGTACATATTGATATTACATGTCAGTAATGTAGCGTAAGCATCTTCCATTACATACTGATATGTACTGATTGTAGTGTAACCATCTTCCATTACATACTGACACTTCCATCACTAAAAGCAAATTTAAGCCATTACATAATATTAAGTTTAAATTTCGTGGTTTCCCAGCTGATTCACCATCTCTGGGGGTCGAGGGGGCAGCGCCCCCTCGTATCACCAACACAAAATCACTAATAAGTTAGACAACATAACAAAGTAACACAATTCAAATTTCACTACATATCAACTATCTTGTTGAATCAGGATAAACTTAACCCAAGTCCAAATTAAAAATCACTAATTAAAGGAAAAGCAATATTTAAGATATGTTTTTGAACATTTTTGAACTCATGAAATGTAACCAAGAATAAAAGGAAAAGATATGTTTAACAAAGGATAAATTATTTTTGAACATTCCAAAAGATATGTTCAACAAAGGATAAACTATTTTTGAACATTCCAAAAGATATGTTTAACCATCATAAAAGGAAAAGCAATATTTAAACTCATGAAATGTAACCAACACTGAAATCAAATGTAATCCTGAAAAAATAGGTAAATATTAATATGTACTGTCAGATTACTTTTAGAAATTACGACTCTATTGTGTCAGTTTCCAACTGATTTCTGGTGGAGATGTTGTCAGCAATTTGCATGCTAACGCGACCCTTTTGTTCTGAATCTTCAATTGCACTTCATCATCATCTCCCAAAGGTACTCCCACATATTGGCTTTTCGACTTCACCTTCATAAAATGCATCACAAATAGCACGCAATCTGGTGATTTTCCTTGGTTAGGTGCTTCACATTCATTGACTAGTACATTCTTCAATGTTTCTTTACTGTTCTCCAGCAAGTACATGTTGATAGGTTTGAACATGAAATCTGCCATTTTTGTGGCGTTTGGATAACATATTCGTCTCCATTCTTTCTTAGGAGAATTGTAGTGGTTGAACACCATTTTTTCGCAGTCATACTCAAGAAGCATCAATGAAGATTTCAATGGCACATTGGTACAAGAATCTTCTTGATACTTTTATCCATCTACAATATTGGTTTGTAAACAGAATCTTCAACTCCTCCTTTGAGCTTATCCAGGAACTCGACATTGTACTGAAAACATGGATGTACTTGAATAGTTATATCTAATTATGTTTATGCAATATAGATATGTAACCTATTCCTACATAAAACACAACAACATTGCAAGTACCTATTCCTATCCTACATACTTTTAATGTTAATATGTGGTGTGGTAAATATGCACTGTAAGATAACAACTTACCCAAGCGGACGGATCCAGATGCAAGACAGGTAAGTATTTTCTGTCTATTTCGTGCATCGACTGCTCTTTCTGAAACTTGTTGTTAAGCTTGTATTGTCCGTAGTTGAGAAGATCTTGCTCTAATATATTATGTGACAAGGTAGTATGTTCGTGGAATTGGACTTTGACTCCTTTTTTTATGTTCTCACTAATAATAAAAATAAATAAATATGTTTTTGCCCCACTTAGAAAGAGTATCGTGGCAACAAACCATATTTTGCCACACATCTAACCTAGTTGTGGCTAAAACCAATTGTTTTTGCCTCATAAAAGGATACCATGTAGCTAGAAATCTGTTTTTGCCACATCATTATCTAACTGCGGCAATACAACCATTTTGCAACACGTACTTGAATAGGTTGTGTGGCTATACACTACTTTTCTTGTAGTGATAAATCGTTATGTACCAAGTTAATGCAGAACAGAAGCGTGAATAAAGAATTTTGATAGTAAAGTTGGAGAATAATTGAGAAATCTCAATATTGATTGATAATAATGTGTATATTACGTATGACTTGTCTCCTATTTAAATAACTCTAAGACTCAAACTTAGAAAATAAGAAATCCCTAAAATAAATAACGTTCTAGAATTAAATAATTACTATAAATAAGTAATTCTAAAAATAAGACATACTACTCTAAATTAATTAAGCTCTTGCAATAATAATAAAAATATTAAACCTAAATCTAACGGATGTCCTACATCAGGCCCGCCATCTTGAAAAGAATTCGTCTCGAATTAGCAAAGTACCGAAAGAACATGTGCTACATCGGGCCCGCCATCTTGAAAGAAGTCGTCTTCGAGTTCACCAAGTATTGTAAACGACCCGCCCAACAAATAATATACTTTGAGTAAGTTGATGATCGTACGGTAGAACACCATAAAACTAATTGTTGAACACAAAAGTTGATGTCGACGTTGGTAGCACTTGGAGTAGTAATTATCACGGCAATACTTTTGACTAACGAAAATATTTTCGCATAGCTTTTGATTTTCTAGAAGAATGACATTAGGATACTTACAAGAAGATGGTGTTTCGGTGTTGATATTGTCAAAACTTCTTCAACTTGTTTTTGTTCATAAGAGACGTAACAATTTTCATCAACTTCACCGTTAGAACACAAACATCACTTTGGAAATAGGTATGAATGGTGGTTCTATAATTGGTGAAGAAAGTGTCGGAGCGGGACTGTATCGTTGGAGGAGTAATCTTATGAAAATCGTCGAGTCGCGACCAATCTATTTGATCCAAAATAAGCTTTGCTTCATGAGAAGTTGAAGACTTTTCTTTTGTGATTCGATTCAACGTTATGAAGTTGACAAGCATCATTGTAAATAGGTCTTGAGCACCATTAAGTTTAAAACAGAATACCTAAATTTGTTGAAATTATCTCAAGATTACGTTGAGTAGCCGCTTGAGATTCTGCAATTTCACGAAATACGTGATCAAAATTAAAATTAAACATAATAACGATGTTTAATAGCTGGGACTCTTGGGTTACAAAAATATGGGATTAACTATTCGGTTCTTGGAAACATCATAGGGTAGTGGACGTGATAGCCGGGCTTGGTGGGGTATTGGGCTTAGATTTAATAGTTACGGAGAGATAATGGGCTTCGGTAATTCTTGGGCTTGGTTGCAAAGGGACGGATGGTTAATGGGATGTGAAACGAGGAGGGCGTGATGGAATAAAGTAGGTTTGCGGAATAAAACCGAGAAGACGTGATGAAAAAAGAAACGAGGGACGTGGGAAAAAAGATAATGGTGATTTTTTTTTAAATAAAGAGATAGTTGATAATGGTTTAGAAGAAAAGATACGGAGATCTTAATAAGTAAAGGTGACGAAAGGGTAAAGGAAGTTTAGATGAAAAGAATAAGAGGATCGAAGCCGAAGCTCGTGATTCCACTTAATGCAGAACGGAAGCGTGAATAAAAAATTTTGATAGTAAAGTTGGAGAATAGTTGAGAAATCTCAATATTGATTGATAATAATGTATATATTACATATGACTTGTCTCCTATTTTAAATAACTCTAAGACTCAAATTTAGAAAATAAGAAAATCCCTAAAATAAATAACGTTCTAGAATTAAATAATTACTATAAATAAGTAATTCTAAAAATAAGACATACTACTCTAAATTAATTAAGCTCTTGCAATAATAATAAAAATATTAAACCTAAATCTAACGGATGTCCTACATCACAAGTCCTCAACTGTAGTTCCACTAACACAAAGACCACCTTCTCCCGTTTTCCAAGCAATTGAGCTGGAAAATAACGACGTAAAGGTTAGTATTCTTGTGTAACAGAACATATTGATATGTTCCCAGGCATAATATACCAATATGTATGGATATCAAAAGTACATATCAGTATCAAAAGTACATATCAATATGTAGTAGATATGGATATCAACTATTTTTTTGATGTCAATATGTATTTCTCACTACGAATATAACAGTACACGAAAATTACTACTCTATGATCAATTTTTGTCTATGCAGATTAGGGCCGTCAATGGGTAACCATTACCCGGAACCGGTAGATTTGGGTCCGGTTCCGGGTCCTAAAGTTGGACCCATTAACAACTTAGGACCCGACGGGTAATTACCCGATTGGACCCGTATATAAGCGGGTCCAAACGGGTAATACCCATTGGGTAACCGTGGGTATCAGGTACCCGATTATTTATTCTTTTATTCATGTTTTTAGCAAAATTACAAGTATTTTGTTAGTTTTCGCTTTGATTTTTTTTCATTTTTCATTTTTTTCTTATACTTAATCCTTATTTAGTACATTAATAAAGAAATAATAATAAATTTCTATAAAAATAATTTAGATCCAAGCCAAAAAGAGAAAGATATTAAGTTTTTGAGACTTTTTTTTATAGTTTTCTTAATGCTCAATGGGTACCCGGACCCGACGGGTACCCGGGTTTCCTTGGTCCTGGTTACGGTCCACAAATTTGGGAACCGGACCCGACCTTTATAAGTAGGGTCCGGGTCCGGGCCTAGTGATACCCGGGAGGACCCGGACCCATTGACACCCCTAATGCAGATGTTCCAAATAATAGTGCCAATTAAGAACTCACCTAATCAAGTCTGCATAATCGAAGAATGTGGAAAGGATAGTCTTTTGATCATCCTTCAAGTCATTATAGAATGGCGATTTATTCAGTTTCAGGAACACCTTGCAGCGTAATTTAAGCTATTTGTTCTTCTTTAGTGGTATTACTTCCGTTGCTCCATCATTCGGATTCTTAGTTTCTTTATATGATGCAGAGAACTTACTTCCACTTTCGTAAATATCATATTTCTTTTTTGCAGGATGGGCACGAGTAACGGGTCTGGTAGGTGTGCGTTGTTGCTTTGCGGGCTTTGTGATGGGCTTTTGTACACTGCTACCCTTTTTTGTTTCTGTCTTGGGGTAATTGGTTCCTTCATTTTTTATCAACATAAAAAAATATGTAATGTAAAAACACAACATAGATGCTGATTGACATTCAGTACACGAAGTATGCACAAATTAACATTTAGTATTTATGAAACTAAGTATGCACAAATTAACATTCATTACATATCATTCACCTGTGATGGAACCTCCAAAACATCTTGTGATGGAACTTCCAAAGTATTTTGTGTACCTTTCGATGGGATGTTTTCTTGTTGCTTAGCTGTAACTTCAGCTGCATCTTTCGATTCACTGGGTTCTTGTTGCTCAGTTGTGTGTTGTGTAAATTCTACGTTTTGCAAATCTCTTCCAATTAAATTATCAAAATGTTGTCGTAAGTCAATACAAAAAAGATCAAGGTTTTGATCAGTACCACTATCTGGAAGGGGGTTTGCATACTCTTCGACGTAAACTCCAATGCCAGAGTTTTCCATGTCTAAATAATCTCCAATAGAGAGTTGTTCGATGTGTTCCAAACTCGACATCTTACTAAATAAAGGTACATCCATTAGCAGAAAATTTTCCACCGCCGATCCAGCGTTATAGTCTGCAGATTTCTGGGAATTAACTTCAATATGGTATAACACCGATCCATACCATATTGATATCCATGGGCATTATTTCCTCAAATTTTGCTTCTGAAAATATCACTACATATGAATATGTATAACTACACATGTACTTATCAATATGTATTTTTTTTTTTGACAAAATATGTACTTCAAGTTTACCTCATACTCAGAAAGATCAATATCCTTTAGGAACTCAGTACATATCTTTGTATGATTCCATCTAGACACTCTTCACACATACATTCCTTCAGGTTCTGTCACTATAGGCTCTGGCTGCACAAATGGGTATGCTCCGCAAACCAAGGATGTAAGTATTGATATGAATTGTTAGATATACTATCAAAATGTAGAAAACATGTAAAACAAAAGAGTTTAAAGTAAAGAAAATCTTACCAACAAATAAACAACACAACCATTAGTGTGTTCTATGGATTTCTCGTTTTCATTCAGCTCTCGCTCTAAGTAAGAATGAACAAGGTCAGGCCATGAAATATTCTTGGCCTTCTCAAGATCAAGAACAAAACCAATATATTTTTCAGTCAAAGTGTTTGCATCCTTTGTTGTGAAAAATAATGAAGTGCACATAAATAGGCACATAAGCCTAACAAAATCTTCGATATCTTCCTCGTCTTCCTCAGATTCTTGAGAATATTCATGTGATTGATCACCCACGCTTTGCAGAGAATCTTTATCAGATTTTACATTAATTGGTGTTCTTTTAAGGATTTTTAAGATTTCCTTCACAATCATTGGCCTAGTCACTTTATCACCACCTTTCATCCCAGCAGGAAAAGTCCTTTTGAAGAATGCAGTCTCACGCCATCCACTTTTAAATGTAAGCCTCAAATCATGATATTCCCTATTTTGCGTTCTTGGCATCCCATAAACGAGTGCCATTTCTTCTGGTGTGGATACCATCTCATGCATTGTGTCGTTCCTTTTAAAGAAAAATGTAAGATTGTTTCGCTCTTGACCTCTCTTGTAACAGCTTAACATTTTGGTGATTGCATCTTCAAGATTCAACCAATGTTCTAAATCAAAACTTGTATGCCAGAACATTAGGAATAGGTTCCCAGATGATGCTTCAGCGATCAGCTGCAACTGCAAGTTACTCAACTTAAGTTTTTTTGTGGTCTTAATATTCTTCACAAGCCCATACAAGCCCCTGAAACCGGCTCCGTATAAACTTCGTGGTTTTCCAGCTGCTTTCTTACGCTTATTACCACCTACATAATAACAAGAATCTAAAACCATTACATAACATATCGATATACCATATTGATATGCAGTTATAACATCAATATGTAGTTATAATATCTACCATGTACTTAAAACAACTACATGCTGATATGGTACATATCATATACCACTACATACTGGTATTATAACTACATATCAATATTTGAATGTTAAATGATACTTATAATACTACTACATATCAATATGAAGTATCAGACAAATATTACTACATACCTTCTTTCAGCGGGTACATTTGCTTTCTTGCGCTTTGCTTTTGGTGAGGAGTAGCATCTCTCAGGACAAGTGCTTTCTTCCCCTTTGCTTTTGGTGAAGGAGTAGCAGCCTTTGTTGCCTTTTTTTCTTTTCCTTTAGTAGTAGCCGCTGCTGCTTTTGTTTTGGTTTTTTTTGCTGTTGTAAACCAAAAACAGTATCAAAACAAATATCCAAAGACAGTATCAAAACATCACTACATATTCATAAAAAAAACACAATAATGCATCACTACATATTCATAAACAAACACAACAATGCCATTTACGGGGATCGAGGGGGCGTTATTAAGAATTACTAACTGTTGGTGAAGCAGGAATAGATTTTCTTGTCCTTTTAACTGTTGGTGATTAAGATGCTGCTGCCTGCTGAATTTAACACTACAAACACTACATATTATTATTGGTGCTTATTCAATCTCAAAGCAGGTTTCACAGTTCATGGAAATATGTAGTTGATATGTAAGTATTTTTTTTTTTAACATTAAAAACACTACATATTGATAGTGGTGCTTATTCAATAGTGTCTTTACAGATACTTATTCTAAACATGTAGTGTTAGATCATAGAAGTATCAGACTAAATACTGATATGTAGTACTTGTTAGTTGATATGTAAGTATTTTTAACATTTCATATGTATTAGTTTTGTAACAATACATATTGGTATGTAGCGGTGCTTATTTTAGGTTTTGAAATATTGCATGTCAATATGAAGTACATATGGACATGTACAGATGCTTTACCTTTTTTCATTTAGCATAAAAATCAAAACTCAGTTACAATTAGGTTTTCATTCCGATCTGCTTACCTTTTTTCTGAGGAACATTTGCTTTCTTTGTTGGTGACGGAGTAACAACTTTACTCATACTTCTTGTTGTCGGTTATTTAGAAGCAGGGGAGGTTTCTGTTGGTGAATCATCAATAGTTTTTCTTCTTATTTTTGCTGGTGAAGGGGTTTCTTCTACAATTTCTTCTCTAATTGTCCGCTTAATTCTTATATTCGTAACCATTTTTTCTCTTCAATTGAATGTAATGAAAATTAGGTCAGGAACTGATGTTTTTTTTTATTTCAATTTCTGTAACTAATGATTTTCGATTTCAATTTCAATTTTTCAGTAACTTCAGCGATTTCTGATGATTTTTTAGGTTTATGGTTTTGTAATTTTAGGTTTATGGTTATGCAATTTTGAGTTGCAGAAGAGAGAAGAAAAACTGAAAAGGTATATTAAACCTGCGTCTTCACGTGTCTATGGGTAGAGAGGTAATTTCATGTATTTTTAAACTTTTTTGGACCACCGGTTAAAACACATATCCCACTGGACTACACATTAACCCGTGCCGGGTTTTGTGGACGAAACAACAAATTTCTCTTCACTAGCATGATGATAACCAACCCGTAACACTACATGGCCCTTCCATAGCCCATCCTTCCCAGGGTACCCGCAAAATCGACATATGCTTGTAAGTGTGTTTGCAAGTCTTGGTTTCAAATTATTACTAACCCTAGTTTTGTTAAGACGAACCTTGATTTTAATACACAAAGTAAAAACTATAATCTCATGTTTGAAGAATATGACGTGAGAACACAGTCCAGGACACTCAATTTTATAAGTTATGATTCATTATGGTCAGTGAACGGAAGTGTAAGCGATATTGTTGAATTGGCGGATTACCCAACGACTGAGATCTGTCCCATAGCAAGTAGTTCCTATGAGATTTGTGGAATTTTAGGTTCATGTAACGGTCTAGTTTGCATATATTGGTGGAATACTAGAGATGAGCAGTCTATTTGTTTTGGTAACCCAATAACTAAAGAGTAAAAGATAATAAAATCCAAATCGGTACCTGGTTTTCTTTCTGACACCAATATAAATGCTTTTGGTTATGATGGCAAGGATGATGATTACAAGTTAATATTCCTATCTGGATATACTGAGTTACTCGTGTATATGTTAGGATCAAATGCATGGAAAACAAGTCACGGTGCCTTATAGATTTCCCAATAAGCCACAAATCGGGACTCTTGTTAATGGATCCTTTCACTGGATGGATAGTCGTTTTGGATTTATGCGATGAGAAATTCAGTGAATTGCAACTTCCAAAAGGACTCTTAGAGAAGAAGCATTCCTCGATGACATTTGGAGTTTTGGAAGGATGCCTTTGTGTAGTTGTTCCGGTTTCTGAGATTTTTTTTCAAGTTTGGGTTATGCAAGATTATGGAGTTCATGAAACTTGGACTCCACGTTATACATTTGACTACTATAAAACTTTTATGGAAGACTATAATGCTTTGAAGTTTATGTCGTCTTTCAGGAATGGTCATATTCTAGTAAGAGTTGGATATCGTTTATTTATATATGACCCAAAGCATCAATGGGCTAGAAAAACCCAAGAGCCTAACTAGTTTTGGTCTCGGTA
Source organism: Papaver armeniacum (assembly GCA_023531295.1). Taxonomy (NCBI): domain Eukaryota; kingdom Viridiplantae; phylum Streptophyta; class Magnoliopsida; order Ranunculales; family Papaveraceae; genus Papaver; species Papaver armeniacum. The sequence continues at coordinate 2,965 of JAJJWW010003105.1, read as the reverse complement.
ATTCAGTAGGTTATGTGGAAAGTCTAATTTCACTCAACTCGGGTACTTATACGGGAAGAAATAAAGGAGTAGGTATATGAAGAAGAAAAGCATGGATATATTTCATGCTTCTGCAATTCATATATATTTTATTTTATATTTGATTTATGATTAGCTTGACAATGTTATTAATAATGGCATCCAATGAAATATTACTATGTTCATTTGCAGTCCTGAAACAATATTACAGAATGACTTGTAGAAACAAAAAATATCAAGTGAAAATTCTTTTCACATCATGATCGTATTTTAATAAAGAAAATTCTCACAAAACCATCGAATTTATATGTATGAAAACAACTGAACATTACAGTTCATGGTTGCCCTTCTGCTTGTTTAGGCACCCCCTGCAGTAAAATAACGTACACTGACTAGAAGAAATCGAAAAAAGAAAAAGAAAAGGGCTTCAGCCCCATGAGCATCATAATGGTGGCTGCCATCCCAACTAGGTTGGCACTACAACTAGGGCTGCACAAAACCGAACCTAAACCGAGAACCGACCTTTTTAAACCGAACCGAAACCATAATACAATGGTTTAGCCATGGTTGTCAATTCCAGGAAACCGACAATCTTGGTTTCGGTTTAGGTTTTACCCCAAAACCGAACCGAAAACCTATTGCTTAACCGACTACTACTGACCGTAGGATTGAAATAATATTGGCCGTGGATGTTAGTAGATATTAACTTACTTCAGTCGAGTTCAGTCCAGAATAGATCAAAGTTTCTCACTTCTCAAAACTGCTCCTCTTCTTCGGTTCTTCCATGGACATCAGTGCATCACCAGGACAAACAAAAGCTTGAAAAATCCATAGATCCGCAGGCTGGTGGTTTGTGCTTAAGAATTAAGGTATTCTCCTCTTTCCTTCTTTTTAGTTTTTTATTTCCAGGGTTTCCATCAATTGTTGTGGAATTCTTTTTAGGGTTTAGATACTTTTTGGGGATTTTTGTATAAATGGTAACTAAAGCTACTAAACACAAAAACCCTCTTTCTGAATCTTATTTCTTATAATGTTTTTAGAGGTTCTAGGGTTTGATTCGATGTTTTGTTTATATAACTTATATGGGGTTGTTTTCAATCTGTAGGCAAAATCAGTTTTTAGGTTATCATTTTATGTTGATATTATGCAATTTGATATTGCTTGTTTAGGATATCATGATCTAGTATTTCTAGTTTACCATCCCTGTCATTTTCTAGTTTGTTTGTAAAGTTGTTTTGCTGAACCATCCACTCAAATTGAAGGTCTTAACATTGCTGAAGATGTTTCTCAGGTATACAATCATTAATTCAACCCAAATTCCAAACTGGGTTTTGTTTAATTTTATTGATTTCGGGACAAATTTGGATTTTTTATTGTTCCTTCACTTGAACTTTTGTTTCACAAGTCTTCAATTTTGTTCATTTTTGTTGATTATTGTAGTGATTTGGTTTTTTCTCAAGAAAATTAGGGCTTAGATGTATCTGGGATCAACTGTAGAATTCATTAGAGTCATATTCACTTTGGTGGTGGTGGTGGGGTTTTGGTGTATGATAAGCCGGTGCTTAATTACAACGACTTTCGTTTTTGAATATGGATTTCATTTTTAGAATTGGAAAGGGTAGTCTGTCAGTACTACGAATGATCTATCCAACGAATTTTGAATTTTGTATTGTAACATGTATGAATGCTAAATTTAGTATATATATATATATACTAACATAAGGTTATCTGATGATTCTAATCTTCGGTTCTTCGCCTTTGGTGGGTTTATAACAGCTTATTGGGAAGACACCAATGGCGAGTGAATTTTCAGTTGTGACTTATGTGTTACGTTTATGTTTTATATATATTGTTTAGAAGAGTGAACTATGATTACTAGGAAGAAACTGAGGCAGCTGATTTTCCAAGAGGTCATGGACTGTTGATGTACAGACTTAGCTTATAGACTAAAAATGATTGGAAATACGTTGACAATGTGTTGCTGATCTTGTTTATTTTGCTTGGGAATGTTGTTATTGTGACTAGTATGAGTTTTTTGTACATTTCGTAAAGCAATTACTTTTTTCATATTTAACTCGAGTTTGTGTACGTGCAGGTTACCATTACAACTTCTTGTGGAATACCCAATTTCTGCACATATAAAGTGTATTCATTGTAACAAACTATTTCATGTCGACCCTTTTAGGAATGAGACCTCTATGTAGACAGTTATGATTATGAATTTTTGATGTTTTTTCGTTTTTTTTATTAAGGAGAAACTAGACTCTTTAAAATTTAATGTTTCTATCAATCTGTATTGGAAGTTGGAACATTTGATGTATTTGAAACTTGAGTGACAGGTTCAGAAAATTTTGCCTGTCAGTTTTGTGAGACTGACAGATATAAAAAATTTCAGTGACTTAGCTGGTTAACCAAAAACCGAATGGTTTTATACAGAACCGAGTTGGAACCGAACCGAACAAAAACGAACTACCTTAATGGTTTTCATTATTGGAAAACCGAGTACTTTGGTTTCGGTTTCGGTTTTGCCAAAAACCGATGAAAACCGAACCATGTGCAGCCCTAACTATAACCATCCCAACTATGATTACCTCTCTATGCCGCCATCCATCTTTTTCGTGCCCGTCTCAATATACATGTGATGAGCATTCTAAAAACGAGCGCATGCCATATGGTACTGTACCATCCATGGCTTGGCTTACGGCGATCTCCAATCCTCATAAAATCTACAACTACAATATCGTTGATGTGAAACTTTCCATGCAAATAATCATATCTCAAATTAAGAAGACATAGAAAGTAGTGATTGGAACTTCAAGACATGGATCTTTCAAAAACCTAATATTTACAGTTAAGGCGGACAAATAATGACACCCGCTTAGATTTACTGCATGTCACGTAGGCAGGTTTTAGAAATTGCCTCCCAAGTAATCGTGTATGTCTAATA